>VCCN01000819.1:2931998-2946374 GCA_006491835.1 Architeuthis dux | reverse complement strand
GGGGGGGGGTTCAATTTTAAATGTAAGCTTAAGCTAAATTGGTTGCTAGTTTGTGGCCGCTTTTTTTTTTGTTGAAAATTCAGACATTTGTTTTAGTGAGGACAGCCCAACTTTTTAATTGATCACCTCCAACACAGCATATATGGGTGGCAGTGATCCATAATTTCTCTTGAAATGCTAGTTTAATATGTCTTCTATTGTTGTTTAAAAAGATGGGAGGAAAAAAGAATTTGGGAATTATATCAATGCACAACAGGTGATGCAGTATTGCATCAGCTAAATGTTGACCATTAAATTTTAAATACTAGCTGAAAACCCGGCCCACGGTCAAGATTTTCAGACTTTATATGGTTAAACAAAAAGATAGAGATACTGTTTAGCTAACCTGACGGACACAAAGTAATGGTCCAGTTTAGCATCACATTGTAAATCGAACCTCTCACCTCGAAGTTTCAAAAACTAATATGCTAAAAGCATGCTCCTGTTAATAACCACTAATTTGGTGGTCATAGCTCTAGCCGTCCTTGAGTTATGCGATGACGGACGGACAGATATCTAGATAAGCTTTTACATGCTTTCTATTTTTGTTTAATCTATGTTGTCTGAAAGGGAGAAAAAAAAGAATTTCTTTTGTTTGAAATGTAAACTTGATGTTGGGAATTATTTCAATGCACAACAGGTGTGATTCTGGTTTGTTTTTTTTATACGCAGAGTGAATTGCAGTCTTTTTTTTTCTTTTCTTTTGAATTTATTCAATCAAATACCACAGTCTGCCTCTTCTCACCTTTCCTCCTCCTCCTGCCAACTGATGACAGGTGGAAATCTACCCAACGAGAGAAATCCTCATTGTCTATATCATGAATCTATACTTCTAATAAATCATCTACTTATATAATACGCCACGCGTATGTCTATAATTTTTGTCAAGGGAGATAAATATTAAATGGTGATTATAGAGTAGTTTCCCATATTTGTTTTTTATTTTTGCAAATACATGAAAAATCCAGGTTCATAATAATTATTACAGGCATTCCAAGGGAAATTATGAATCACCACCACCCATATATGCTGTGTTGGTGGTGATCAATTAAAAAGTTGGGCTGTCATCACTAAAAATATGTCTGAATTTTAAAAAAACAAGCGGGCCCAACATAGTAACCAATTTAGCATAAGCTAGATTGAAAATTGAACCCCCCCACTAAAACGGGAGGGTAATTTTTAAAAAAAACAACCTTTTCCCTACTCATTGAGGAGAGTGTGTGCATGCAACAAAATTTCAAGTTTTTACTCTGAACAGTTAGAGCTGGGCATAGATACATATAAATGTGTGAACACATAAATAACCTAAGCGTTCGGTAGCGGTGATTAATAGGCCACAGATAGCAAAAGTAATCAATAATAATAATGGATGTTTGTTTGTTTGCAACAAGATAACTCGACAACTGGTCATTATACAAAGTTGATATTCGCCAGATATGTTGGTCCAGACATTGCAGTGTCAAGTTTGAAGTCATTTGGATTTACGGTTCTCAATATGGATTTACAATAAAAATTCATCTTGAAATGGATATAGTTTTCTGTCCAAATATACTACATCACGAGCATGGGTTTATAGATTTAAAATGTTTGGTCAGTATGGAGAGATATATAATCAGGGTTTTTTTTCTGACAAATTTTTCTATATTATAGTTAGATGACGTAACTGCATTTAAAAAAATTTCTGTTTTGATTGTTGCTATTAACAACATCATAAACAAAGAAAACATGCTGGCACAAACAGTGTCTCATTATTTAAAGTTTAAACCACCTGAAGAGTTTTATGAAATTGGTTGAGGAATAAACAACAGAAATATTGTGACTATTCCTTTTGTTTTTGTTATCTTATCAAACACAATCTGAGGAATTGGCATGCCCTACTTTAGATAAATTCCGTAAATTACTTTAACGAAACTATGTACTTTATTTGCAGAGATATATCTGAGAGTAATGATATCTTAGTTATCAACACCTGTGGAATTTCCACGGTCCAGTTAGTGTGTGAGAAAAAAAATACACTTGCTGCATTTTGTTTCTTAGTAGTGAACAGTAAAAGGCAGGAACCTTTCATTGCTTTATTCAAATGACCGACTCTAATGAGCAAGTCTCTTTTTTTTTTTTTTTTTTTTTTTTGCATTTCTTTTTTATTATAAACTAGTTGATCCTGCAAAAAAATTCAGATATATTTGAATTTCTTTATAGATAGTTTCTTTTCTAAAAGAAAAAGAAGAAAATTATTCCTTGTGTAAATTCGTTCTAAAAAATTCGTTCACGAAAAAAAGGTCTGAATTTTCAAAAAACATGCTGGCACAAACTAGTGACCAATTTAGCATAAGCTTACATTGAAAATTGAAACCCCCTATTAAAACCCTATTTTACAGGGGAATTTTGAAAAAATAAAAAAATGCATTTTCCCTACTCGTTGGGAGTGTATGTACAAAACTTCAAGTTTCTACTATGAATGGTTAGGGATGGGTAAAGTCGAGATATATAGATAGATAAATACATAGATATATATAAATGTGTGAGTACATGAATAACCTAAACCTTTGGTAGCAGTGATTAACAAATCAGAAAATATTTGATTCCATTTTCTCAGATGTCAGTATGGTGGCCATCTTGGATTTTAAAATTTGTTGACCTTCCAATACCAGCTTTTCAATATCTCAACTTCTAGATAACCTAGGATCAAGATTCCAGTGGCTAAATCTACATTTTGAGGGGCAAGGAATCTAATGGTGCTAATTACAAATACATATAGATAGCCAATAAACCATGCCTGGGTGGCTATCCTGGATTTTTTTATACGCATAACTGAATTTTTTTTGGTGTTTTTCTTTATCTTGACTATTTTACCTAGGGTCATGAATTTTGTGGCCAAACCAATATTTCAACAGCACGTACAGATGGCCAAAAATACATGAGTAACCATTTTGGATTTTTATGAATTTAGGTTTCCTCGCATTTCTTGGTTTCCAATAGACATATATGTAGGTCCCATAACAGAAAAAAAAGAATATTTCTTCATGTCTGAAGGTCTGTAGACATGTCTACACATCTCCATTGCCCTCGCTATCATCATCACTGTCACTAGCAAATGTAATATCCTGAGAGTCTTCAAAAATTCTGGCAGTCAGTGTTACACTGACATAGCTCTGTGCAGGGTAACTGACTTGCACGAACATCTGTGTGAGGAGCAGTCTATTTTACATTGACATCTGACCATCTCAATGATGGCCTCTGGTGCTGGGAAGGACTCAGTTGTGATTGGTTCTAGCTGGCCATCTTTGTCCTTGTAGTATTCATTCTGTAGTGGGTCAAGGAACTCCTGCTGGGCGATGTCTTCCTGACCCCACATGCTGGCCTGGATATGGGCTCTTATGACATACTGCTTAAAAGCACTACTGTGGATGGAAGCTTGTCACTTTCTGCCATGTGCTTGCAGAAAAGATGCCATATTGTCAATATGGAGTGCATACAAACCTAGCTAATGTAGATAGCAGATCACTGTGCTGGTTTGAGAAAGCATTTGCAGAGCCTTGAGGAATTGATCGTTTGCTTTGAGGTAGATGTTCAGCCAGGTTGATTTGCCTATCCTAGAAAAACGCCCGCTGATATCTGCTTCTGTAAATACATGAAATGCCAGCAAAGCCTTGGCCCGATCTGCACCCAGAGCTGTCTATAATGGCTTCACTTCTAAAATCCCAGATGCCATTGAAACATAAATATTTTTCAGCAAGAGATCATAATTTGCTACAACCAGAACCAGTACATCTGTATCCTGAGAGAACAACATGAGCTGTGCATCTGAGGTGTTGCGAAGTGACGCCAGAGAACAACATGGTGTCTGCTTCTTCATGGTTGTTTCCTTCAAAGTACAATTGATTGTTGCTTTTGGTGTGTCCTGCAATAGAAGCAATGATAAGCTTGGGAGTTTTTGTTGTATTCAACGGTCTTTGATGCCAGATAATCCGTTAGATCAGCCTTTGTTTGATCATGGGGAATGTAAGCGGCTCATTGGAATGTTCTTGATGTTTGTCTCATCTCTGATTTGGTATTGGATTGCATTCTTTCCTTGTCTTCTTTTGTCCATTGGGCTGCACTTCAAAGAATCAGCCTTGTAGGTTTCAAACACCAAAATCACCTCATCGTAGTCTCTGGTTAGGTACAACAGTCTGTTGGAGAACCATTCACTTAAGTAATTTTTATGACTAACTTTATGCTATTTTCTTGCAATTAAACCAAAATTAAAACATCAAAGGAGATATTTAAATAATAATAATAATAATAAATGCATTTATAGAAAGTGCCCATAAACCTCAATACTTAAGTCCCCACTGGATAAAAGCACTTGAAAACATGTGCAATCCATTGCAGTAGATATATAAGGCCTATTAAAGAAGAGTAAGAAGAAAGTGCAACTTGTCAATAAAGTTCTTTTTACAAAACACGGGGCAGGAGCCACTGTTACAAAGTGTATTTATTTACTGAGTTCATATAATTATGAAAGTCAGGAAACAAGAAAGTTTTTATTTTTGATTGTTGCTAATGTATGTATGTTCCGATATCATAGGGTAATTGATTCCAAAGTCTGGGTGCTATATAGCTGAAACTCCTGCGCCCATGAGTCATATTCATAAAGGCAAGTTCTAAAATCAAACCATCTAAATATTGGATGTTAATAAGAGCACAGAGTTCATAAGGGCACATATCATGCAGACATTTGAATACTGTAATTAAAATCTTGAACACGACTCTTTCTTCTATCCTAAGCCAATGTTGGCCAATAATGCCAGTCCTAATTGACTTGCATTTCCTATGTTTCAAAACTAACTGAGTAGCAGCATTTTGAGCTTATTGCAATATATCTTAAAATCTATTTTTTATAGTTTTGAGAAGGGTCATTAACAATAACATTCAAATAGTTTTTCGGATGATTGAACTCCTTGTTGTTTGCGTTAACAACACAACATTTTGGCTGATCCATTCTTTGGCCTTCAGGTGTAATATCTGAATGTGATGGGGTAAACAGAAGTTTTAATTTTAAAGGAGTTAACCCTTATAATGTAGGATTCTGGTGTTTCTTTGTCCTTGTCTTGTCGGATTTGGGTCTGTTGAGCAGTGAAGCCAGGTACCTACCTAGTTGAGATGAGTAACATATAAATTATTTAATGCGAACATATTTTGGGGTTATGTATGTAAAATATTAAAAGTGTATCGGACTAGATTCTTAAAAAAAAATGTTTTCTTTCTTTTTCCCTTAGCTAAGAAAGGCAAGCCAGGTTCTGCCGAAGCCCTTGCCTCTGGGATACCTCAACAGGTCCCTTCCCAAGGAATGGCTCCGGGACAACCCCAGCAACAGCAACAACCCCAACAACAGCCACAGACAATGCAGGATCCAATTAATGCATTACAGAATCTTGCTATGCAAGGAACTTCATGTCCCCAGCAACAAGGTAAGATCTGTTCGATATTTAACATCAGTATATGGATGGACAAAGGATTTTAAAAAAATTTTTTTTTTCTAAATGCCCATTTCCAATCTCCCTCTCTTATCTTCCTGATTAACACTTAAATTCATAAAACTGTGAACGTAAATATCAAGGGAAATAACTCCTGATTGAAATTATCCCCCTTTGGCCATTAGGTGAATTTAAATTTTTTCTTTCTATTCAATTCACAGAAAAGTTCCATTAGTTTTAATGTTATTCATTGAAGTGTTCCACTGCTAGTACAAGTGGTCCATGAATTTTTATAGTTAATATCTTGTAGTTAGTCCTTGGTTTATATAGAACAGGTACCAAATTGGATCGGGCTAAAATGAATCGCTGCGTTCAGTGTTTAATATAGAGCAATTTTTATCAAAAATGGCTCTGCATTCAAATTTGACCACATCTTTTGGGTTCCTCCTAAGGCGAACCTTAGTAAAGGCCTGACAACCATGTGGACTAGAGGCAAACATGGATTTTTATAGTGTAAAAATGTTAAAAAAACTCAATAGGTAACCTTTTTCCTCCGTTTGTACCAACTATATTAATCGTCTAAAACAAATCCATGTCTGCCAGACGAATTCAAACGAATCGCCAGAAACTGCAGCTAGAAGCGAATCTCTGAAAGGGAAAACTGGATGCATTCTTGACTGGGGGTAATACACACACTTACACACACATATTATAGTGAACTGGGGGTAATACACACACTTACACACACATATTATAGTGAAAATGTGAACATCTGCTTAAATATTTTAAATGTATAAAAGCCAACAATTTTTAGAGGACCCCAAATCCTGTGGCCCTATGCCTTACATTTCATCTATATTGTAACACTATTTCTCCAAACTATCTTCCATGTCATCTTTCCCCATGAATGTAATTAGGGTCTCTAAACCATCCACTTTCTTTAGATCATCTAGTCTCACCTGTTCCCTGACTTGTTCTTGTATCATTGTCGAGTCATTCTCAGAAAGTGATAAGACAACCGCAATCCCCATCTTGTTTTTTGCCAAATCTGTTACCTCACTCCACTCTCAATTTCTACCATCCATCTCTCGAAGGTCTTCTCTTTACTGTTGAAGGCATGGGGTTTAACTTCATCGCTATGATGCACAAAACTCACTGAACGCCAATAATATCTTCATGCTCTGCTATTACTGTTAACTTGCTCAATGTAGTCCCTTTTTATCATTGTTGGGGGGGGGGGTGAACACACACTCAACATTATTATTATTATTACTACTGGTTTAATACCTGTGAAAAAAACTCATGGATATATTTTTAATTTCTATGAAACTATTTTCTAGGAAAAAAATAATAGCAAATTTGTTTCAGTTGAGGAGTCCATAGCTTCAAATGGTGGGAAGGGGGTATTTTTATGCTTACCCTGAGTGAGAGTCAAGTGTTACGGACAGCAAACCAAGAAAATCACACTGTTCATTATAGAGGTACTAGCATCTACCCGTCAAAAATGATGCTAGAGCCAGGTGCACAGTAGGAAGTTTTGGTGGCGAGATCCAGGGAGGACACTGGGAATTACCCCGGTCTTCTCACCATGGGACTGGGACTCATGGTGAACACTCTAAAACAGATCAGTACATTGTTCATAGTTCTGAGATCCTTGTAGTTATAGTCTCATTATGCATAGATTTGTTTTCTGTTACATGTGTTATTATTGATTAGCATATTATTAATCACTGCTACCAAAGTTTTAGGTAATTCATGTGTTCACATATTTATATGTATCTATCTATGTAGCCGGACTTTGTCCAGCCCTAACTGTTCATAGAAATTTGAAATTTTGTACAGACATTCCCTTCAATGAGTAGGGAAAATGCTTTTATTGTTTTTTTTTGAAAATTCCCCTCCAAAATTGTTTTCTGAAATTTCAAACATTTTTTAATGATCACAGCCCAGCATATATGGGTGGTGGTGATTCATAATTTCCCTTGGAATACTAATAAATAGGTATTATCTAAGGTAAACTTAATCTGTAGTTTTATATCTTTTGTATTGAACATTAATTCAAGAATTTTACATAAAGAATTATGAAATCAAATGATGGATAATTTTATATCCAACAGAATATGATAATTATAAAGACATGTATTAGTTGAGAACCTATATTTGCCTGGCACCGGTGTAAACGACTGCTAAACGAGTGGCCTAAATCATAAATGTGAATAAAGAAATGATCTCCATGTGGAGATCGAACCCGCGTCCACCCTGGAAGCAACCTTATATGCAGGTCCTGCTCTACAGACTGACCTAACAAAGTTCTCATTTGTTGGCCTCTCTACTCTCGTGTTTGTATTTGGGCATGAATATAGTGTGGTTCTGTCGACAGTATGAAATCAAATGATGGATAATTTTATATTTGACAGAATATGATAATTATAAAGATTTATTAGTTGAGAACCTATATTTGCCCGGCGTTTGTGTGAACGACTGCTAAATGAGCGGCCTCATTTCTTTATTCACATTTACGATTTAGGCTGATCTTTAGTAGTTGTTCACACTGACGTCTTCATAATTATCATACAAAATTATGTTAACACCCCTCTCTCCCAACTTGACTTTTTGGGTATTGTTTCCTGTGTGAAAGTCTAATGATAAAAAAAAAAGGAGTGCTGGGTTGTTTTTAGTACCCAATACTAAATTACTTTTTTTCCAAGAAATAGGCGAGTGACTCATAAAATGTCAATTGCTCCTCCACTCCCCACAGGCCTCTCAGAATAAGGCTTGACTGTAGCAATATCAATAGAACTACTTCTACACATGGACGCATTCGTGATCTGTAGCGCATGAATAGATATATGCTTAATCAGTTATGCTTTCAGTATGCAACAGACCTGTAAGGTACCTATATACACAGTGAATAAAACTATATCAAACAACTACAACCATGTCATACATTTAATCTCTACATGATGGCAGCGTCAATTCAACATAAAAAAACGCCTCCTCCAACCAAGTGAACATTCTGCCATGAAGATTTCAGCAAACCCGCGACGCGCAACTTCGACTGACGACAACAAATAACAAGGTAACTAACTGGCAAAAAACACAACAAATTAAGTCTATGCACAATACTGGTGATGCTTACAACACAGCCATACAAGGTGTGAGAACTTCGACGCGCAAAGGTAAAGCCAAGAACCTGACTCAACTGTGGGAGAAATCATGCCTTGAAGCTTGCCCTGCATTAGGTTCAACCTGTAATGCATGTGGGGAAAATCAACTATTGGGCTACAGTTTGTTTATCGACAAGACTCAAGCGGAAGCTGAGGTCAAAGTCCCGAAACTGAGACCACACCAAGTCATGTTCAAAAACAAGACATATATATATACGAAAATCTGTCTCAGCCTGTACACACTGATGCTGTGTACAACAGTCAACACATGGAAGAGCAATTTGAAAACCTAACTTTTAGTAGCATTCAAGTATCCTCCGTGTTCCAACAAAGGGATGAAGCCTTTGCACACTGTAAACATTAAACTATCAAACAGATCAGGTATCCACAACCTTCGGCACAAGGAAACACCCCGCCAGTGACTACATTCTGCCAGATGTTTCCAGAGAAAATGGACGCCGAAGGATTTCCAGACAGGAAGTTCAGTCAAGTGGAACAAGACTGACAGCATACAATGAAATGCCAATCAAGTGCTACATCAGTATCAACATTCCATGCAGGTACAGCAACTCCAGCTGGCACAACAGTACATTCTACATTCTACATGTACAGGGACCAGCAGTCCTAGGACTACCATCATCAGAAATGAAATTGGTAACCCCCGCACAGAACATACACCAAAACAAAGACACCAGTCAACAAAGTGGATGACCTTGTCAAACTCTTTCCAGATCATTTCGACAAGATTGGTTCCATGCCAGGAAATGTGAAACTTTCTAGGAAAACCCCAATTGCATTGAGAGGTGCAATAAAAAGGGAGCTCGAAAACATAGAAACAATTGGTTTTATCAGAAAGGTGACAGAACCAACAGACTGGGTCTCAAGTTTAGCCTACTCACACAAAAAAGATGGAAGTCTACAAGTCTGCCTCAATCTAAGATATCTGAACACAGCACTCAAAAGGCGGCACCACAAAATCCCAACGATTGAAGAACTGACACATCACTTTGCAGGTGCCAAGATATTCTCCAAGCTTTATGCCAAGACTGGTTACTGGTCTATTCACTTAGACAAAGACTCTCAGTTGCTAACCACATTTCAATCACCATATGGCAGATACTGTTTCCATAGACTACCATTTGGATTGAATGTATTTCAGGATATTTTTTAACTGAAGATGGATCAGATCCTGGAACAAGTCGATGGTGCAGTAGGAATAGTTGATGATGTTGCGGTCTTGTCTTCAACTCAGCGAAATGCTACATAAAATCTGAAAGCATTTCCTTCTTTGGCATGATATATGGTGCAAATGGTGTCGATCCAGACCCAGAGAAGACATGCCATCTCCAACATGCAAGAGAGAACTATAGGTATTTTTAGGTCTTCTTACCTACTTGTCACAATTCATTCTGAACCTGGCCAACAAGGCATCCATGCTGCGAGACCTACTAAAGAAAGAAGCAACTTTTATGTGAGAAGAACACCACAATCGATGCTTTGATAATCTCAAAACAGAGATTAGCCAGCACTCGAATTTCAACACAACCGAGATACCAACCCTGCAAACTGATGCAAGCCTGAAAGGACCTGGAGCTGCACTGATGCAGAATGACAGACCTATTGCTTATGCATCAAAATCTCTATCAGATACAGATAAACGTTATGCTTGCATAGAGAAAGAACTCCTGGCAATTGTGTTTGGTGTTCAGATTTCACACATACCTCTATGGTTGTCAATTCAGGGTACTCACCAATCACAAGCCACTGGTAATGATACTACAGAAACTGCTGACCAGTGCACCCCGAGACTACAATGCATGCTACTCCAACTACAGAGATACCAAATGCACATAGAGTATAGACCTGAAAAGAGATGACACTACCAGATACTCTGTCGTCTACCCAGTACAAGGAACAATGACACAATTGACTTAGAAGTTAGAGTTGATCTGGAGAGATTCAGCCGTAACTGTCTGAAAGACTTACAAGAGCAAACCAGAAACCAGAAAAGATCCTGTTCTCAACCAGTTAAGTGACACCATAGTAACTGGATGGCCCGATTCAGTCAAGGAACTACCACATCAAATACGCTTCTATGTGCCTTACAGAGACAAACTCTCAGATAACGACGGTATCGTATTGAAAGGTTCAAGAATTTTGATTCCAGTCACACAACAAAAGATCATATTGGACCAGCTCCACTACTGCCATCAAGAAGACATGTCTTCGGGCTAGAGAAGCAGTATATTTGAACGGTATCAACTGACATTGAGAACATGATCAAGAAATGTTCTGTATGTCAGAAAAACCTTCCTGCACAGCCAAAGGAAACATTCCAACCACACAAGTTCTCTAGTCAAGCATGGGAAGTTGTTGGTACCAAGCTTTTCCATTTTGGTGACCATGAATATCTAATAATTGCTAATTATTACAGTAAATTTCCTATCCTACACAAGGTGGCAGGACAGTGTACAACAACATAGTCATATCAGCAACAAAACAAATATTCTCAGAATATGGTATTCCCTCAAGGGTAATAAGTGACAACGGGCCACAATATTCAAGTGAAGCATACAGAGAATTTGCTCGACAGTGGCAGTTCGTCCACGTAACATCATCTCCAAGGATTCCACAATCAAATGGTTTTGTAGAGAGACAAACTATCAAGAAATTATTACATAAGGCAAAGCTAGCGGGAACAGATATTGATCTTGCAATGCTATAGTCTGTGAGCAACACCCATCAACCATAGCTTACCGAACCCAGCTGAATTGCTCAACAATCACATGAGATTTAACCTCATTGTGAAGATACCAACTCCACTGTACTCCAACCCCGATCATGTTCGTGAAGAGTTAAACTACCGTTAAGTTAAAGAAAAGCAGAAAATATATCATGACAAAACAACACATGATCTACCACCACTGGTACCAGGACAACCAGTGAGAGACCAAAATGGACACTGGCAACCAGCTACTGTACAAAATGTACAGAACCAAGATCCTATACCATAGAGTCCCCAGATGGCTCATGCAAAAGACGCAACAGAGTTCAGATAACTAGTTGGCCTTGTGGTGTCGTATATCTTATTTTACAATGGAGTCAATATTGTTCTTTTTTCTTTTTGCTATAAGCACAAATTTGTGCAAGACTGTCAATTGAGAATGATATCCGGATGTGTCTACTCTCTCTTGAAGCTGTGCTTAGAATTGGGTTACCTATTGAAAAGAGCCAAGCCCCTCAATCTCATTAAAAATGTAACATTACATTGAATGAAATTACTAACAAATACTAAATGTCTGTCTGTTCTATCGTACTGCTGGAAGGACCACGGTTGCCAACTTGTTTTAATTTTTTTTATTCAAAATTGAGGCATAATCTAAAAATATGCTACATATATTTAAAATCAAACTATGCAATTTCTTAAACACTATACAGCCTATTTAGGGCCTACTGGAACTGTTTTAGGCACTGGGTAAAGTTAAAAGAAGTGGTTCAACCGAAATCGACCATTGTAAAATAATATAATAGATCAATTTTTATTATTATTGGATGAAGTATTGTAACACACTATTTTTATTAAATGTGACAAGTTTTTACCTTCATCCTAATTTTAGTTGTCTTTATGCAACTTATTAAATTGGGGCACAGTGCGATCAGAAATAAAGAGTAAGCCTTCAGTGAGAATCAAACTCACACCCTCATTGCCAGAGGGAGACTAGTTTACGCCTAGCTGATTTTTACCAATCAGCCACAAAGATTCATGGATTAGCAGAAGCTGATTCACACTTATAAACTCACTCCCTACAACCAACTTTCTGCACCATATTTGTTGTTTTACATATGAGATCTAGTAGTCTTTTATAAATCAATCTTTATTATTATTGGATGAAGTATTGTAACACACTATTCTTTAGATACTGTTCATATAGTTCAGAATTAACTCAATATACTAAATGCTGTAACGGATTGCACCCAAAATCCTATAATATAGAGTATTTATGCATAACTAAGAAGTAAACAAGGAATCAATCCCCCAAATAGCAAAGAGATGACTTGGAGGGGCTTGAGACGAATTCATTCTATTTTCCGAATAGTTTATTTTTTAATTTTAATTTTTTATTTTTTAACTACTGATTTCATAAAATTTTATGTTTCGAGCCATTTTGGGAGTGGAACATAAAGGGTGGTCTTATGTCATCAAATACGATACTCTGTATTTACAGAGGTGGGGTTCACTTGAAATAGAGATCTTACAAGCAACTCTCAATGTCATCTTCATTAAATTCTTTTCCTTTTTGCATGCACAAACTAAAAATAATCTCCAGATTAATCTTGCTTCTATCAGTATTTTGGTAATAGCTTGGAAATTGGAAAATGGTTGTGACACTCTGTTGCTTTATTTAAGAACAAGTCTGTTAATCACTGCTACCAAAGGTTTAGGTCACACATATGTATCTATGTAGCCAAACTTTTCTCAGTCCTAACTGTTCATAGTAGAAACTTGAAATTCTGTACACGCGCACACACACCCCTCACTGAGTAAGGAAAATGCTTTTTTTGTTTCTTGAAAATTCCCCTCCAAAATAGGGTTTTAGAGGGAGATTAAATTTTATCTTCGCCCAGCCCTAACTTATCATAGTAGAAACTTGAAATTTTGCACACACACTCTCCTCAATGTTTTTGAAAATTCCCCTCCAAAATAGGGTTTTAGTGAAGGTTTCAATTTTCAGTGTAAGCTTATGCTAAATTGGTCACTAGTTTGTGCCCACTTGTTTATTTTTGTTGAAAATTCAGACATTTTTTAGTGATCACAACCCAGCATGTATGAGTGGTGATGATTCATAATTTCCCTTGCAATGCTAGTAGTAGATATGCAGCACTACAAAAAATACTGGTGTTTTGTTTACCTAAAATATTTATCATTATGACTGTGCAACAAGTACAGGTTGGCCGTGACTAATCTACATGTCTGCAAATGGAGGTTGTCAAGATCTTTCTTGAAAAATGGCTAAAGATTTATGGTTAGTAAACAACAAATTATAAGATTAACTCCTAAATTAAATGCTTGTATGTCCCCATCTGGGGTTTGCTTCCTGCATATGGTCTTCTTACCTGAAGACCAACTCTGATACCATAGAGAGAGTTCAGAGGAGAACCAGCAAGACCATTCCGAGGCTGGGAGATATATCTTACACTGAAAGATTAAAACAACTTAATCTAGAGACCATTGAATACAGAAGAAAACATGCGGACCTATTGGAAGTTTATCGAATCCGGAACAACATACATAGTGGATACTGATGTTCATTGCTCAAAATGCCCTCATAAGAAAATGCAGACTTCATCTATCTGCAGTAAAACCAGAGGACACAGCCATAAACTACAAATTCAGATCTCCACTGGTGTTAGAAAAGATTTCTTCTTGGTAAGAGTATCAAACGCATGGAACAGCCTAAATGAAAAGTTGGTCATGTTTTTAAAAATAATCTTTATTCTAATATTGGACATATCAAATTTAACTACCATTTATTAGTTTTAATCCCAGCCCAACTACACTGAAGCAGGCTTAATGACGCAATTAACTGCTGTCAAAAAAAGCCTATTTCAAGTATATTCAAGTACCAGGATCTACTGTAAGATCACACACTCTGTGGTTATGTTAGGTGGGTGTTTATTTGCGGGTCAAGTTTTTGTAAATGAAAATTTGA
>VCCN01000819.1:2906447-2921750 GCA_006491835.1 Architeuthis dux | reverse complement strand
ATTTTATTAAAATATTACTTAATTTATTAAAAATATTATTATATTACTAATTTTATTAAATCATCTAAATAGCAATTTCTAACATCTAGATTTAGATGCCAAACATCTAAATTGGCAACACTGAGTAAGAGACATAACTAACATTTCAGTATGCCAGTCAGTGACAGCAATCGATGCTAGCGCATCTAAAAATTACATTTCTTTTCTTATGGTAAGTTATGATTACTGAGCCTCGCCCTCCTAATAACGTATTGCATGTTGGACAGCTATATATACTTCTGAGATAATTTAACAAATTAAAAAAAGATCTACTAGTACCAAAATTGCCACTTTTCTGTATTTTAGCATACAGGGTGTGCCAGGTAATTGGGAACAAATTATAATATAAAGAATAACGGACTAGCATTCCAAGGGAAATTATGAATCACCTCCTTCTATATATGCTTCTTTTTACCTTGTAAATTAGCAATGGTGGTGGGTAGTGATCACTAAAAAGTCCAAATTTTCAAATAAACAAGTGAGGATGCTGCTTGACACAAACTAAGGGATCAATTTGGCATAAACTTACATTGCAAATTGAACCTCTCCCCTGGTCCACCTCTTTGATCCAGGGCTTAACGACCATGTCCAACACCTCGATGTAGGTGGTGGCATTGACCCTGAGACCCTGCAGGAAGATGTGGTGGCGGCATGACATGGCCCTCATTACTCATGACCCCCAGGACCATCATAGATGCCGGGAACTTGGTGTGCATCACCATGAGTACTTTCTTGGAGAGCCACCTCCTTCCTCCTGTTCACCTTCTGGTCAAGGTTTTTCTCATTGGTGATGCCGCATAACATTGTTAGGTCATCTTCCATTTATGGCCCGCTAAAGTTATGTTCTCAAATACCTGGCTCAATCTGTACTTAATATTCTCTTCTTTTTTTTTTCAAAAAATGTACTGTATTAGTGACAAAGTAGAACGACTTATCCATCAAAAATGGATCGCATCATGAGGACTGATTTTTACAGATCACCACTAAAGAAGCTAACATTTTTTTTTTACTTTTGTACTAAGCTGGCACGGCAATGACTGTTTGAGTTTTAGTAAAAAACGATTATTTTATTTTATTATTAAATCAAGTATTGTAAACCATTTTCATTAATTTTTGACTACTATTTACATTCATCCTAATTTTTAGTTTGTTTAATCACAATTTCAGTAAGGCCTGCACGGCAGTGTTATTGTTTTGGTTTTAGTATAAAAAGCGATCGATTATTTTATTATTTAATATTTATTTAGACAAAGTATTGTAAACCATTTTTATTAATTTTTAACTATTTACCTTGATCTTAACTTTTAGTTGTTTTTTTAAATTACAATTCAATTTGGTTTTAGTAACCTATTATTATTCGTTTCTTATAAATCATTTTACACATTGTGATTTAAAAACTACTAAAAATTAAGATGAGGGTAAAAAGCAGTCAAAAATTAATAAAAATGGTTTACAATACTTGATTTAATAAAAAAAATAAAATAAAATAATCTTTTGCTAAAACTCAAACAGTCATTGCCGTGCCAGCTTAGTACGAAAGTAAAAAATATGTTAGCTTCTTTAGCAATGATCGGTCAAATCAGTCCTTATGATGCTATCCATTTTTGACAGTAAATTCATCCTACTTTACCGTATTTTCAATTTCTGTATCTATCTTTTTATTTTGATATTGTTCAAAAAACCTTATTAGGTTTGTAGATTTTGTTTCATACAGGTACACCACCGATTTTCTGCTAACTGATGGTCTGGTACCTCTTTTAATCCAGACAAAATTACAAGCGGACACTTGAATTTCTCAGGCTCTCGCACTAATTCACTGAGTGGCCACAAGTAGTGGTGTTGTGTGTGGAGTTGTACCTAAAAGAATTTATTAAATTAGAACATGAATGTAATTACAGTGATGGATGGCCTCAAAGGTTTAAGAAACGTCATAGAATCTCTATTGCATAATTTGTGTGGAGAAAAACTGTCCACAAATCATGAAGGTGCTACCGAGTATGTGGATAAATATGCTAAGCCCATGGATGACAAGAACGTCAGCCTCAAACAAGTGTATAATGTGGATGAAATTGCTTTATATTGGTGATGTACCCCTAGGACAGGGATCAGCAACCTTTTCGCTTCTGTTGGCCAGATCGCATATTAATGAGTAGATGGTGGGCCAAATAAATGCCATATAAAATCTTGACATATGTTAATAACCCATTTGAATACACCTAATTATATTTTGCCTCAAATCAATGAATAACCTATACTTATTATGTAAAACATAAAAAGTAAGCATATCCCAATATTTGCTTGTGGGCCAATCAAAATCCCTTGGATATGGCCAGCGAGCCATAGGTTGCCTACCTCTTCCCTAGGAGAACCTTTTATACCTATGTCTGATTCATTTATATTACACTGTAGCATTCATAGTTTATATTTGTTTAATTTAAGTTTTGAACAGTCCCAATGCTTTAAAGATATGAAATCTGCATAATTAGCGGATTAGAGGTATATTATTGAATTTGACAAAATGGATAATCTGGCACGGTTCTGGGACATCGGTGGTGTACCTGTATTTCAGTGCTCTTCATCCACCTTGTGCTGGGCAGAAACCCTTGGTAGGGTTTTACTAAAAGTTCATCATCCTTCTCTCCTGTTAAAAGATTTCAGTTGATTTCTTGGAAAAAAGCAGTTTGTTATTTTTCCTATGAGACCAAACAAAACATAAAAATGGCTTGAAAAGTGAAAATATACTACCCCAACAAACAAAGAAGAAAAAAAAAAAAAGAAGTATATTTTTATTTGTGCACATTGTGTGTGTGTGTATATAACACACCTTGTCCATCAGACAATTTTAGAACTAAGGATAGGGTAACTGAAAACCATGCTTGTAAGTAATTGATATTTGAATAAGTTTTGTGAATATTTCAATGTTTATTCACATCCTCCTTATGACATTTTTGAAAATGATGTGAATAATAGATATTGAAATATTCAAAAAATTATGTTTGGCTGTTGTTAATTAAATATTGACTACTTACAAGCATGTTTTTCAGATACTTTCATCTGTTACACACACGCGCTCTCTCTCCACATTTATGTTACACTCAAAGTTTTCCTAAATTTCTTTTAACAAAGCAAAGTTTTTAAATCTAAACCCCCCATGTTTCTGCTCTTCTTCCTTTGTAGCATATAAACTTCTTTTATTAAATCCAGGTAAGAATAGGAGACCTACAAGGTCATTTTTATATTTGCTCTCTCTACCTTTTTGGCCATTATTAGTAAAAATAGACAACCCTGTGACACTTTGAGAGAAAACTAGTGCAATTTGATGTGACCAGAATGAACATTAAATTTAAAGGCTCGATTGCACCTGGATTTTTTTTTTACACATTTGCAAATTAATAAGGAAGACCACTCTATAATTAGCATTTATTAGTCTCCCTTGAGAAATCTGTTCAGTATAGAGATGAGTGCCTATGCAGACCCCACACTATTATTAAGTTGCAAATCACCTGGATTTTTTACGCATTTTTTATGTTAGTGTATTTTAGGGGTGACTTAATTCAATATATATATATATATAGCTACAATCCACTGTTTTGGCTATTTAGAGATCATAAACAGACAGAGAATTTTAGTATTATATAGATTTAATTTTAATAAATGCTGTAGAGCAGTGGTTTCAAAACTTGTGTTCACGGACCCCTATGATCCAACAAATAATGCTTGGGTGTCCGCAGCAGTGTTCCCTCTGAACCTGACATCACGAATGTTGTGGCTGACAAACCTTTTTCAATAGCTGTGCAATAGATGCTATTGCACAGCTATTGAAAAACATAATGGCAAAGTAGGATGACGTAACCATCCAAAATGGATTGCATCATAAGGACTGATTTGACTGATCACCGATCAAGTTAAGATCAAGGTAAATAGTAGTTAAAAATTAATAAAAATTGTTTACAATACTTTGTCTAAATAAATATTAAATAATAAAATAAACGATCGCTTTTTATACTAAAACCAAAACAATAACACTGCCGGTGCCAGCCTTACTGAAATTGTGATTAAACAAACTAAAAATTAGGATGAATGTAAATAGTAGTCAAAAATTAATGAAAATGGTTTACAATACTTGATTTAATAATAAAATAAAATAATCGTTTTTTACTAAAACTCAAACAGTCATTGCCGTGCCAGCTTAGTACGAAAGTAAAAAAAAATGTTAGCTTCTTTAGCGGTGATCTGTAAAAATCAGTCCTCATGATGCGATCCATTTTTGACGGATAAGTCGTTCTACTTTGTCACTAATACAGTACATTTTTTTTGCAAATTACTCAACTTATTTATTTCAAATAGTTCTTTGGATGATTGATTGCCTTGTTGTTTGTGTTGTTAACACAATGTTTTGGCCAATCCATTCTTCGGCCTTCTTCAGGTGTAATATCCAAATGTGATGGGGTAAACAGAAGATTATAATTATAACGTCAAATTCAAGTGTTTCTTTATCCTTGTCGTGTCGTGTTTGGCCTCTTGAGCAGCGGATGCTTGTCTGACTAATGCATTCAGTTGATATGAGCTATCACCAGGCCTAAACTCTATAAGACAAGGATAAAGAAACACCTGAATACTATGTTGAAATTAAAAACTTCTGTTTGCCCCATCACATTCAGATATTACACCAGAAGAATGGATCAGCCAAAACGTTGTGTTAAAACCACAAACAACAAGGAGTTCAATCGTCCAAGAACTATTTGAATGTTAATGACCCTTCTCAAAACTATAGAAAATAACTTATTTATTGTTGGCAAACTGCTCAGTCAGTAGCAATTGCAATCAACCCATTAACTGCAAATGACTAAAATATCAATCATTGCATTAATAGTATTAACTATTACTCTTCACCACCTGCCGCAGGTTAATGTTAAGATAAGTAGGGTTGCCATAGCTGTACCTTGAAGATAAGTAGGGTTGCCATTGCTGTACCTTGAAACAGCCGTAATAATTCATTTTGCAGGCTTTTGAAGAATTTAGACCTAAATGGAGGACATGTCCGGGAAGATACAGATCTTTGGCAATCCTGAGATAAGGATGTTAGACTAAAACCGGAGTGGGCAAACCTTTTTGGAGGTGGGCCCTGATTAGAAATGTTTTATGTCTTGCGGGCCAAGGCCAATAAAAAACAATGATCATATACGCTTATTGAAACAGTTTGTTTTTTTAATTATATTAATTTTTTTTCTTTCTTTATCATTATAGGAGTATATACTGGGTGCGTAGGGTATTTGGTCCTGGTCAAAGTTGTTTTCATCAGAGAAAAACCATAGCATGCCTGGTTCTTTAGGGTTTTTGACCTTGTTGAGTAACCGCTTTGAGCGGATCAGCCTATTTTCCTATGTCTTCGCAGACATGAACTGATCTCTCCTCATCACATATGACTTATATCGGATGTCCTCGTGTACCACAGTTCTGGAAATGGCCCTCATTGACTTTCTGGGGTCATCATCGATAATGTTCTGGACCTGTTATACAAACTCTGGTGTCCTGATAACGTTGGGAATGCCTTCCAACTCTTTCTGAACTTTATGAACAAATGATCTGGCAACATTCAAAAAGTTTGCAATTTCTAAATAACAGCGTGTCTTTTCAATTCTTGAGTTAAAATTATAATCTGCCATGATGTAACTGAAAATTAAAGGCATATAAATTAGTTTGAAGGAAGCAATAGCTTGGTAATGATATGTCCTCAAATACCCTATGCAACCTGTACTTATATAAGCTTCCATGCACTATCAATCATTAAGAACTTTGAAATTCTTTTTGCGGGGACAAAATATTGTTTAATTGGCGTTAAATTTTGTGTATATTAATAGAACAGCAGGAATACGTAGTGTTTAACATTTTTAGCTATAAAACCTTGACTCATTAAAAAGAAGAAAAAAATGAATTTTTATATGAAATGTCTCATATTCAATGAAGTCGGCAGGCCAGATTTTTAGTAGTTTTTAAAAAAAAAATCACAATGTGTAAAATGGTTTACAAGAAACGAATAATGAATGGCTTGGCTTCGCGAGCAAAGATTTTTGGGATGGCCCTCCACAGCATTTGGACCATAGATGGCGGGACCAATAGAACAGCAGGAATACGTAGTGTTTAACATTTTTAGCTATAAAACCATGACTCATTTGAGATAGATTAAAAAGAAGAAAAAAATGAATTTTTGTATGTGTACCAACACACGCCTCCCCTCGCCTCTCACCCTACGTCTCAAGCTCGGACTGTGTCGGTTCCCTATCTGGCCCACGTTGTGTTCCTTGATCCCAGAAGGGTTAGTCACAGCGGTTCCGGACCTGAAACGCATTAGTAGCAAAAAATGAACCAGAAAATCCGCCTGAGTTGGTGAATAAAAATGTATTACTATAAAATGTCAAAGTGTATAACTGTTCCAACTAAGTATGAATGGGTCGACAGATGACACACGGAGTTACAGGTTTTCTCTGCAATTCGGTTGATATATATAATTCTCGTCTGGCTGCGTGGAAGTGATAGAATGGGATTTGGTCTGATCGGGTCGGGGGAAGCAGTGGCACTGGCAATTCCCAAAGATGTGGTCTCAACCGCTTCTTTTCAGCAACTCCTTAATGGCTCTCTCTGACTTGTATTTAGTGAGAACGTTCCTCCCGGAAAATCAGCGTTCCATGGTTTCTCTGAGCCAAATCCTTTCTCAGGCCTCGAAGGTTGAGACCATAACCTTGCCCGGCTTTCACACCTGCGTTCTGGCTTGTGAAACAAACCTAGATTTAGACAATGTCTTTTCGTTTCACTCAGCGCCCCAGCTCTGGCATGGTGAAATGTACTTTTACAAGCTCATTTAGTCTTTGGGACAATAACAAATTTAGATAATTCAGCAAGTGTGCGTTAGGTGGCTTTGGCTCAACTTTGAACTGTCCTATTACATTTGTCAACACGGCTTGGGTGCCCGAGTATTTATTCTCAATCTGCGCATTAATATTTAACTCTCTACTTAAAAGTACAATTCTTCTCAAAAAGACAGTTAACCCTTCATCTTTCGCGTCTGTGTCATCCGTGTTACCACTCGACTCCTATCACATATGAAATGTCCCATATTCAATGAAGTCGGCAGGCCAGATTTTTAGTATTTTAAAAAAAAATTTTTTTTTAATCATAATGTATAAAATACTTTACAAGAAACTAATAATATTAGGTTACTAAAACAATAACACTGCCGGTGCCGGCCTTACTGAAATTGTGATTAAACAAACTAAAAATTAGGATGACTGTAAATAGTAGTCAAAAATTCAAGGGAAATTATGAATCACCGCCACCCATATATGCTGTGTTGGGGGTGATCAATGAATAAGTTACTTTCTCGCCTTTTGTTGGTCTGTGATCACTAAAGATCTGAATTTTCAAAAAACAAGCATGCTCAAACTAGTGACCAATTTAGCATAAACTTACATTTCATATTGAACCCCCCCACTAAAACCTATTTTGGAGGGAATTTTCAAAAAACAGAAAAACCATTTTCATATGACTTTGAGAGGAGTGTGTGTGTGTGTGTGTGCAAAACTTGTGTGTGTCAGAACACATGAATAACCTAAACCAAGCAACAGTGATTAAACCAGTCTGTTGTGTGTAGCAATGATTAAAAATGACATAGCCTCACTTCCATATAATGGACTGAAAGTAATGGTCCCATTTACCATGCAGTTACATTGTAAATAGACCCCCCCCCCTTCTAAAAACTAACAACTTCTAGTAAGATTGCTAGGGTCTAACAGATTAAAAGCACAAAAGATTACTGGCGGCAAAAAATTAAATTTTTGAAAAAATTTATTAACGGATGTAGATCTTTATCCAAAAATCTATTCAATAAATCAACAATTTAATAGCTTGAAAGGATATAGTGTTGAATGGTAAAGTAAATATTAGAGAAAAGAAAAAAAATATTTTTTAAATCTGTATAAATATTCATGTAAAGAATCAAAGTCTGTTTTTTTTTGAAGATGCCTAGACCCATTTTAACAAAACTGTGTGCATAACCTTTACATTGCCCAGTTTTCCTTATGCTGGTTTGATTATCCTTAAGTTAGAAAAAAATATCAACAAGATTTGAACCATCAATCCCTAAAAAACAAATTTGTAAATGTATAGGTTGATCTTCTGAGCTTTGTATTTCATGGTTTTAATTTTATTGGTACCACATCTGTTTCCCTTTCTAAAACTCCTTATCCAGGAAATTTGCAAAGCATAGACCAACCATTCTCAACCTTTTTTTGACCATGGCCCCTTTAAGAGATCTTCTCCGGTTCCATGGCCTCATGCCAAACAGATATACAACATGAACCACAAAATAATTCTATTTGATAGTATATTTCTAGTTGCTAATTTAGATATTTTATATCTAAATCTTATAAAATAGCAGCTGTTGTAAAAAAACTAATTATACATAAATCTGAAATTTGTATCAGCAACATGAATAGATAGACAGAAATTAATTTATTTTTTCAGTCTATAGCCCCTTTAAAGTGTACCAGGGCCCCCAAGGGTACCATATAGCCCCTATTGAGAAAATACTGGTATAGACAATACATTAATAGTTTTCAAATGGTTCTTTGGGCAATTGAACTCCTTCTTGTTGTTTGTGTTGTAAACACAACGTTTCGGCCGATCCATTCTTCGGCCTTCTTCAGGTGTAAAATCCGAGTATGATTGGTTAAACAGAAGTTATGTTTAAAGGGGGTAACCCTTATAGTGCAGGGCCCAGGTGTTTCTGCGTCTTTGTCTTATCGGGTTTAGGTCTGTTGAGAAGTGGAAGCCACATCAGGTTGTAATTGGCACTTGTCTGGCTAATGCATTTAGTCGACATTTTGATGTGAGCTGCTTCTTTGATTTTTCTCTGCTTCCAACATTATTCTGTCAATAATCTGGACTTCCTCCCAGAGAGGAAGATGGTCGCCGTTCTTTCTGTGCTGGGCCATAGCCGATTTTTCTATCTCACTCCTTATTGTGATTCAATCGTCCAAAGAACCTTTTGAATATTAATGACCCTTCTTAAAACTATAGAAAATAACATTAATAGTTGTTGAAATTAAACCAGGTATCATAGCCATATTGACTTTTGCGTAATAATCGTTTCTTATTTCTGATATCCCAGCGGCTAGCATTTCTGTTCTTGATAATAATAACAAGGATAGGGATAATATGTTGTTCCCAAATCCGTCTTTACTTTGCATGTTTGCTTGCTTTTTCTTTCCCCTTGCACCGTACATCAGGCTCCCCTCTTCTCACTTCAGGTCAAGCATTGTTAACGTCTTAGCTCCCACAAGCTTCCAACCTAAGAGCTATGGTTTTGCCAGCCTCCACTTTGATAAGGAATTGTGCTTTCACTTGAACCTACAACATTAAACGAATGACATTTTGAATTATTTAAACGAAAAAACAAAAAACAAAGTGCCCTTGCCATGCTGAATATCAGGGCATATACATGAGAAGCGTTTGTAGAATCATGTTATATTTCTCTCTGACTACCTGTGGTTAGAACCCATTACTGTTCTGTCAGTGTCAGTTGGTGGGTGTTTGGCCTATCTTGCGATTACTTTCTGAGGAGATAGTAGGTTACTTACCTGATTTCTCAAGGCCCTAAGCTGGTGCAAGAGTTTCATGCGTCCTATGCAAGACTTAAATTTTCACCCCCGGTTGTATTTTAATGCCTTTTTTTTTTCAGTTTGGATTGCGCCTAATGAAAAGGCCAGCCCAGTTCATGCATGAAACCTTTTATTCCCAGGGCTCTTGTTTTCTATATGATTTTCTAATTCCTACATTTTATTTATTAAAAACAAAATGCTAAGCATTTTCCACATGATTCTACAACCTTCTTCGATGTCACCTGAATTTGCTTTTTCCGGCTTTCCCTTAACATATCAAATTCTTACTGTCATGATGGTGTCCTCAGCCCTTTGGCAAATCCTTGCCGCCTCTGCATGTCTATTCTTTGTCTTCTAGCATCTTATCTTCTCTTTCTATTTCTTGACAGCACAGACCCTCCTCTTTTTCTCTCTCTCATTATTGGGAATGGTAATTTGTTGAAATAATTGTTTTATTTTGTATGATTTATTTCCATCTTTTTTTTTTTTTTTTTTTTTTTCAGCTTTCTGATAAATCATTTTAAAAAGAAAAAATTACAGAGAAAGAAGGCAATCCTGACGTTTCCTGTTTCCAAATGGCTGCCGCTTTAGCTGCTTCTGATAGTGGAAAAGACCAAGTCGTCCACTGCTGATGATGGCAAATTTAAATTCAAAGAAGCAAATGACAATTTCAACCTTTTTCCAATCTCTGAAGTGAAAATGGCTGAAGGACATATACCTAAACATAGGCCTGCTGCACCTACATAAATTGTACCAATGCAAGTCAATAGAAATTTGTTACCCAAAAATACTAGCCCTTATACTAAATACACCAGCCCTTATACTAAATACACCAACCATTACGCTAAAAACACTACCCATAACTTATCCTTTGTTCATTTGTATTTATCAAGCTTTTGCTTGAATAAAAAAAAACTGGAAAAAAACACTAGTCTCTTGAACCACATGAAACAGCCCGATATCAGTAGACCACTTAAAAAATGGAGAGAAAAAATGAAAATGCTGTTCTGAGGAATCTTCTTGTCTGTTTCTTTGACTTTAAATTCGCCATCAGCAGCAGTGGATGACTCGGCTATCAGCAACAGCTTACATTTGGAAACAGGAAAAGTAATGATGGCCAAAAAGAAAGTTCTACCTTCATTAATTTTGTGAATTAATTACTTTATACAAATGCTTTTGTTTTGTTTTTTGGTTATCCTTAGTTATTTGGTCCTAAAATACTATAGCAGAAAGATTGTCAAAAGTTATCCCCTTCGATGGTTAAAAATGGCTAAATTTTTCATTTCGAGATAATTTTATAGCTAAAAATGTTATGTATGCTACAAATAACATTGTTGTTCTCGCTATAAGAGACCGTTCTTCAAATCTAAGAAAACGTTCTCGAAACTCTAACCCCTAACCCTTTGTATGACTTTTGGAGCGTACATAACATTTTTAGCCACAAAGTTAGTTGGAAATGAAAATCTGAAAAATCTAGCCGTTTTTAGCCATAAAGGGGGATAACTTGGCAATCTTTGTTATTGTATTTTAGGACCAAATAATGATTATCCCCCCCCACTTTTTTTTAAAATTCTCATTTGCTTCAGTGCCAAAATCTTGTGTGTTTTACAATTTCAAAAAGTTTCATTTTCAGAATGTAAAAATGACATCTAAAATAAGTTAACATTTTATGAATTACTAGTACAGTGACTTTAGTTAGTTCTTTATTCAAAGAGTTTTTTGGTAACAAGTAAGTTTTACAGGGTGGGGTTGTTAGCCTCACGCCTAACTCTCTTCCTTTACTCAGGCTTGGAACTGGCAAGATTACCTAAAAAGAACATCTTGGCAAAGTTATAAGTAGATTCTACTCAGTCTGAAATCAGTCCCAGAACCTAAAAAAAGATTCCAAGGGAAACTATGAATCACTCCCACCCATATATGCTGTGTTTGGGGTGATCAATGAATAAGTTACTTCTCTCGCCTTTTGTTGGGCTGTGATCACTAAAAAAATGCTTTAAATTTTCAATAAACAAGCGGGCACAAACTAGTGCCCAATTTAACATAAACTTACCTTGCATATTGAACCGCCTACTAAAAACCTATTTTGAAGGGGAATTTTCAAAAAAACAACAAAAACATTTTCCCTGCTCGTTGAGGGGAGGGTGTTCAAAATTTCAAGTTTCTACTATGAACGGTTAAGGTTGGGCGAAGTCCAGATACATACAAATGTCATAACACCTTATTAACCTAAACCCAGCAACAGTGTTTAAACTGGTCTGTGTTATCATTTACCATTATAGTGAAAATGGACTTTGTAAGTGGATTAATTATACTGGTCAACAACAAATTTTCATCAGGAATGTATTGTGATGTACTTTATGTAGTTTTGGATGCTGATTCTGAAAATGTGATTTGTTTTCTTGTTTGACGTCATATGAAAGCTGTATTTTAGCATATAACCCCTATAGATCACTTCTTGTGTGTCCAAAGCTCAATATTCTTTTGCTTGTCCTTCTGCATAGTATCTTCTGACATGTTTCAGCCGTGAAAATCGGCTTTTATCAAAGGTGGAGAGAATTTTTGGTGGAGAACGGGTGGTGACCCTAATATTTAAGATAATGAATAATTATTTCAAATAATTTTGAGTCTCCACATTGTCTCTCCTCTTATCATAATGTCGGATAGCCCATATTCTATTGTATACCATCTTATACATTGTAATTTTGATTTTCTGCATTGAGAAGTTCTGACTGATACAAATCTTGCTTCCATTTAACTGTCGCCTATATTGCCTCAACTACAGTAGAACTGAAAACAGAACATGTCCGTAGCAAAATAAAAATGAGATGTGCTAGAATGAAACAAACTCGAAATTCATAATTTGCGTCGGAAATTGGTTTTAAAAAAGTTATACTGCAACTTTCATGAGAAAAAAAGTTTAATTATTTTGACCAGTATTATTCATTTCTTGTTGCTGGTATAGATATCGCAAAATGTTGTCAGAAAAGATAAAAGCTAACAGTGTTCAACTGACTTTAGATAAGTTCTTCAGTAAAAAATAGATAAGTTATAAAAATAATCATTTATTTTATTACATTAGAGATCAACTAAGGGAGACAATTGAGGAATGTAATAATATACATTAATCTAAATTGTTTTTTGTTTTTTTTCCCAGGATTCATTATAATTATTTCCATTGATTCTTAACTTTGAATAATGCGGTTTTGATATATCAAGGGATTACTGTATACACATCTAGGTACTGACCAGGTTCGACATTGCTTAACCTCGGTGATCATACAAGAACCGGCATATCCAAAGTTCACTTAGCAGTAATGTCCTTGGGAAAGGCATGAATCCATCTTTTCTCCCTCCAGCTTTTGGTAAATAGCAGGGCAGTTTGGAGCTCTTTAGCCATGTGAGGCACTCCACCTAAGAGAAGGTTACTCTGACAGAAAAAAAATACTGCTTGGCAGTCGCCATAGCTGGTCCCAAGCCTGGGTAAAAAAAGGAGGGTTGGGCTTGGAGTTAGCAACTTCATCCCGTAAAAACCTACTTACTACTGGAACTGCAGTAGAGCGGTTGTGGCCCTATGCCCCACAAGGATTCTACATTGTACTCATTTTAATTTTACTTAAAATGTAATTCTACATAAAAGATTATTGTTGCAAAGCATTCTGAAAAAAAAAAAAACATTTGATAGTTTGGTATTTTAAAGTTATCTCTGATTTTGATTGTTTTAAATGTTATACAGTTGCCCAAATAAAAACAAAAAAACTGGTTCATTCAAATATATGCATAAAGTGAATATTAATTAGAAACATCAGTTGTCTTCGCGAGAAGTAGCATTTCATTGCTTCTAGGGTAAGAGAAGTGAGTTCAATTCTCACCTGTGGCTATTGCCTAGCATCCTGATAATTTCTGTGTTTTTATTCTTTTATTTGTGAACATTCGGACAGAGCTGAATGAAAATAAAACTTTAGTTTAAAGTTCCCAATCTTCGAAGATGTTATGATTTAAGGGGGAATTGTAAGTGTCTAAAGTTTGCTTTGGCATTTGAACCCTATCTTAAGTCAGGATTGGTTAACTCTTGAATTCATATTAAAAAAAAATTGAAAGTAAATTTCAAGGAAATAACTACTGACTTTTAGGTAGATTTAAAAAAATATTTTTTTAAATTCTATTCATAGAAGAGTTCCACTGTATAGGAGTGGTTTCAAGCAATTCATGAATCTAAGAGTTATGGGAAGGAAACTAATTCTGAAGGCTGAAGAATATTCAAATGTCAACAAACTTCTCAAAATTGAAAATATACAATAAGATTGTGTGTGTGTGTGTGTGTGATTTTGCTTCAACCCAACTCCCGCCCCACCCAAAGTTATCTTTTTGCTATTTGGGGGACTGATTTCTTAGCAATGTAAGTTTATGCTAAATTGGTCACTAGTTTGTGATC
Organism: Architeuthis dux; assembly: GCA_006491835.1. Lineage (NCBI taxonomy): Eukaryota > Metazoa > Mollusca > Cephalopoda > Oegopsida > Architeuthidae > Architeuthis > Architeuthis dux. The sequence continues at coordinate 2,907,623 of VCCN01000819.1, read as the reverse complement.
GCAGCCCGACAAAAGGCGAGAGAATTAATTTATTTATTGATCTGCCCCAACACAGCATATATATAGGTGGCGATGATTCATAATTTCCCTTGGAATGCTAGTCTTTTTTTAGGTTCTGGGACTGATTTCAGACGAGAATCTACTTATAACTTTGCCAAGATGTTTGTTTGAGGGAATCTTGCCAGTCCCATGCCTGAGTTAAGGGAAGGGAAGGGAACTGATTCTGAAGGCTGAAGAATATTCAATTCAATTACCACCCCGATGCCAATGTGTAGGGGAAATGATTTTTTTTGTTCTTTGAAAATTCACCCCCAAAATAGGTTTTTAGTGGGTTTCAATATGCAATGTAAGTTTATGCAAAATTGATCCCTTAGTTTGTGTCCAGCAGCATTCTCACTTTTTTAGTGATCACTGCCCACCACTACCGTTTAATTTACAAGGTATAAAGAAGCATATATAGGTGTGATTCATAATTTCCCTTGGAATGCTAGTTTACTTCTTAGTTCCATTATTTTTAATTCTATTCATTGAAGAGTCCCACTGTCAATGCAAGTGGTTACAAGCGGTCTATGAATTTAAGAGTTAAATAGTCTGGGGAAAAGTTAACCAGGCAAACCTTGAGCATTCAGTATAGGGTGTTTACTGATTTATTTTTTGCAGGCATGATTGGTCATCCACAAGCAGGTCAAGCAGCTGCACAGATGCAATACCAAGCCCGACACATGCTGCAGACACGGCCACCCCCAAATCAGCAGAAACCTCTTCCCTTACAGGTACGTATAACCAGCCTTAAATACTATTTCTTAAGATACTTCATTAAAGTTACGACTCAAAAGTAGTGGTAGACTAATATGGGTTTTGGCCGATGCCAATATTTAGTTCTTAATTGTTTATTTTTCCACTAAAATTTTGTTTGGTGTTCTGAAAGTTTGTAACTTGAAAATTAAAAGTAAATATTTCCTAAGTCTAAGATTTGCTTAAGTTGCATATTTCTCACAGACACCAGGAATTCATGTTTGAACTCAGGATTCCAAATAGATTGCCATCACTGACTGACATACCGAAATGTTAATTATGTCCATTGCTCAGTGTGGCCATTTTAGGTGTATTTCATCTAAATCGAAATGTTTTTGGTTGCTGTCAGAAATTGCTATTTAGATGATTTTTAATAAAATA
>VCCN01000819.1:2854513-2867621 GCA_006491835.1 Architeuthis dux | reverse complement strand
AGCAAGTACGACCCACTGTATGATCCAGATGTCAGTTGGTGCCCTTGACCGTTGACGGAGACGCATGACCTGACCCCAGGGTGACACGATGGAGTGGACACCGGCGAATAGTAATAATACAGTCTTTTTATATGGCAACATTAAACTGTGGTTTCATAAAACAATTGTACTGCACCATTATCGTTTATTGACTAAAAGGTTCCAACTTCCAAACACCCTCATACTCGATGAGAAGGATTGGTCTAGGGGATAAATGTCCCGTTTGCCCCTTCCCCCCCAGCAGACGCCCATGTCTCGGAGGTCAGCGCCATCTATTTTATGTTCATCCTGGGGTCAAGTTACCTCTATAGACACATTTTCAGCCCCTAGGGTGCAGCCGTTTATGAGTCTATAAGACATATACACGCAAGATAACAAACATTTGTCAGTTTTATAGTATTAGATATATACTGGAGGCCGTAATGTATTTGGTAAAATATGAACCCGTATTTCTGTGGAATTCGAGCAGTTTCTTCACATTCTCTTATTTAATTTAAGACTCAATAGTTCACTACTTCAAAGCTGTTAATAGTGTAACTAAATGTTTACGACTGAGGTTTTTTTTATTAAAAAGTGACCTGAACCAATTCAATTGGAAGCGTCCATTGTTTCAAATGGTGGGTAGGAGATATCTTTATCAGCAAAATCGTTACCTCGAAGTGGAAGAGTCTATTGTTACGAACAGAGAAACAGACTGTTCATTAAATAGATAGATTGTTTTGTTAATCCCATAATGGAAAAATGGAAGAACAATTCTATTTTTACCATTTCGTGAGAGAAAAACAATTTTTCTCTTTTGAACGTCTGTGCAATCAAACCAAGCACACTTAATAACAACGTCTTTTTTCTCTCTTCTCTTTCTCTCCAAAAGCTGCGTCTTATATATAAATATATATATATATACCGTTTAGTTTTGTCGTGCAAGTTATTTTCTGCTCTGTATCTGCTGTAAAAAGAAATGAAGAGAAAATAAAGAATGACCCGAAGAAAAGAAGGCACATTCGTTGTTTCGATCACGTCGCTTGTTCGGTTATTTTCGGAAATGGAAGCCGACGTCACTCTGTCTTTCACTCAACCTTTCCATGAAATAAACCTACGCTAAAACGATAACGATTGTTTGAAAGAAGCAAACAATAAAAAGGGGCCACATTAAGGAACGATGGGTCTATTTCAATCACAAACTGCCGAAAGTGGAAGATGCGAAAAAATCTGTTTCTAAAAATTGACATTTTCTGGGGGGGGGGGTCGAGTTGATCTTCAATAGAGTGGCAAAGTGCTGTCGTCACCCCCCCTCTCCCTAGGTCGTGACCATACTGCAGAATATTTCAGACAAACTCCTGTTTTGCATCGACTACGGTAGCTTAACACAAAAAACCAAGACCCGGTACGATGCATCGGCTAAACCCCCCTTATGGGCCCTGACCAGAATATTTCAGTATTTAGCAGTCGTTCACACCGGCGCCGAGCAAATATAGGTTCCCAAATGTCTTTATAATTATCATATTCTGTTGGATATAAAATTATCCATTATTTGATTTTATACTGTCGACACAGGGGACCGCATTATATTTGTGCCTAAATACGGTCGTTTAAGTAGAGGAGCCGGCAAAGTGTACGATAAAAAAACTCCTGCCTGCCATTAAAGCTTCGTTAGCTCAGTGGGAAGAGCAGGGCCTGCGTATAAGGTTGCTTTCAAGGTGGACGCGGGTTCGATCCCCGCACGGCGCTTGTTTCTTTATTTACATTTATAGAATATTTCAGACAAACTCCATTCAAAATAGAGCTTTGACAATGATTTCTACTGTAAGCGTCCTTTTGATGTTGGATATTTTTGACATGCGCAGTATTCGGCTCCAGTTGTGAATGTTGCTTGGTCCGATATCCAAAAATGTTACACCCAGCGGTATTACTTATCATACGAAGTTTCATGCTTTTATCAGAAAAGGGAACAGTTCGAAAGAACCAAATTCGGCAGCCCTGCTCCATGCCATATGAGCCATCTCTCGGTTCATGACTTAGTAACCTAAACGGCAAATAGAGTGGCAAAGTTCAATCATCCGACTTCCGGTTCCAGTCATAACAATTATACTACTTAATTTCAAAAGGGAACATCTTGCATGTTTCTTTTTTTGTCATTTTTTTTTGTTGTGATTTCGACTGCAATTTCGCACAATTTGTCAGTTTATACTGAATAAGAGATTTTTATGATTTTTAGTCATTTTATCGATTTTCCATTCGTTTTTTCCCTCGGAAACTTCGAGCAGACGAGCACTAGCGACTCTCACGGACTTTTGACAACAAAGCGATATATGTCGATGAAAATGCCCGAAACTAGTAACCTGATTGTAATAATCTTTGTGTTATTAATAAGAAGAAAGATTGTAAAAAATTTTCATCTAAACATTATTTGGTAAACAATATGAATTGTAATAAATAAGGTAATTGTGGTTGAAAACTTATGTTTACACTTTAAAAAAACGGTGTAAACGTGATAATTCACAGAAAACAATACTCTTTGTTTTTAAGAAAAGATGTATTCATATTGAAAGCATACAAGAAATATTACAACGGGAACAGTTAATGATAACACTAATAATTGTTTTCTTTTAGGAAAATATATTTTTTTCTTTTAAGAAAGTTCATTAGATGAATAAATTAGAATGAAACAAATCTTCCTCTTTATCTCAGCCCCTCTCTATGAACGATAACATAGTACCCACTGTTAGCAAGATATCTCCCTCTTACTCTCCCACCCTCTCTAAGAACGATACGAAGGTCCCACTGGCTATTTTCAGCAGCAGGTAACCGATTCAGCTGAACAAGCGGGCACAAAAAATGTGTCCATTTGTGCATGAATTTACATTGTAAATCGACCCCCACTAAACAAAAGAAAAAGAAATCAATGTATTTTGGGGTGATTTTCAAAAAAATGATTTGCTAAACAGCTTTCTCGGGATACACACATAACATTTCATGGGGTTATGATGTGTGGTTTTTGCGGCAGTCTGTCATATGCGGATGGACGAGTCTTGCCCAAGATCGCAAAATTTAGTCTTAATGTGACATTATTACTTATATAAAAAAAACTTTGCCCGTTCTCATAGTTTTATATACTGGGAGATCTGATGAGGATCGAGCCCACTAACAACGGCCAGTTTGCTGATCATTGCTATGTGACGTGCGTTCTGATCTATTTGATAACTTGGCATAGTTTGGTATTAGACCATCAATAGTGGGAGATCCAATGAGGATTGAACCCACTAACAACGGCCAGAAAGTTTAGCTTGCTGGTCATTGCTATACGATGTGCGTCCTAATCTTTCCATGTGATCTACTCGTTAATCCCAGTGAAAAGAACATTCATAGATATATTTGGATTAAGATGTTTTCTCTTTTTTTTTTTAAGAAAAAATACTGAATTCGTTTACCGGGAAGAGTGCATAGTTTGAAATTGTGGGTAGGAGGTCTTTTTATAGCAAAGTGTGGAAGAGTCAAGTGTTACGGACAGCGAACCAAGAAAATCACACTGTTTATTATTTGAGTAGATCATATCTTTATTACATAAAGTGTTCACACTATACCAATTTATTTTCTTGTCAATTTTAAAATGACGTTTCAGGAAATATCCCAATAAATAGTAGCAAATAAAACCAACGTCCAATATCCAACAACAAACATGGAATAGGTTTGATTGATTAAAAGTTAACGACAGTCAAGCACTATTAAAACACTATGGTAGTCACCATTTTGACAAACTAAAAAAGACTTTACACTTAAATGAAGCCTATACGGTCGTATTTCTAGAACAATCTAAACCAGTCGACCTAGATATGCTCGAAAACCATTGGAAAGACAAACTCCGTTCAAGTATAAATATTATGAGAATGGTACTCCCAGATCGGTCTATACAGTAAATCTATTTTAATTCCATTGGATACTTGACAAAAAACAAATACTGTAGATGGACTAATTGGGCGCCTTACCTTTAATTTCAGTCTGAGAACGTAGTATAAATCCGAATATATAAGTTAAAAAAGGGGAGGAAATGTTTCATTCGCAGCATTTTAAAACCCTTTTGAGTTGCATCGGACATTACGACTACTGAAGCCTCTTTAAGAGATTCAATTTGATTGGTTCAATTTGAAACTATGTTTGACCAATCAAAAGTAATTGCTTTCTCTGTCTGTTCCCGCAGTAGTAAAAGGGATGAAATACATGTATGTTGTAAGATGCAGTTTTCACATTGTAGAAATGCATTGATAATAAAGAATACAAATACTCTGCAACGATAATAAGAAGTATATTTATTACAGAAGTCATAACAAAAAAGTAGGTATCTGCTGATGAGAAGAAGGAATGCATTTAAAGAGTTCGTATACTACTTAGTAAAGTGTTAAAGAGTTCTTCGTTGGTTGAAGATGTTAAGGAAGAGCGTGTGTATGTATGAATGTGTACGTACATAATCAGAGTTGAGAGGCGCGTCTCTGTGGAACCGTCATGGATTTGTCAGGCGACGAAATTGACTGATCAAAGATCAAAATGAATCGGTCTTTTTATAGTAATGGGTGAGTGGTGGATGTGTGGCTGGTCGAAATTGTGGTGTGTTGGTCTGGGTATCATCAAGTTCCCAAGATGAAATGTAAGGTGACATGAATACAGGGGTTTGACAAACTTATTGTCTGCAAAGGGTATCATGTTGCGAGTCAAGTACATTATTTTCATGTCCTGAAAATTGGTTATCTAAAAACACTAGCTGACAAGATAACTTTATTTCTCGGAGTAAAAACCTGGATGTCAAATGGTTTCACTTGTTGACCGGAGTGTGTAAGTGCAAAAATACGTATGTGTCCGTTACATATTCCAATAAAACAATTGATGAAGTAAAAAAAAACCCTCTTGGGTGCCTGTACAGACTCCATTTTACTGGTCCAACTGCCTGGACTTTGATAGTGATGGATGAAGAAATGTACATTACTGTAATGTTTATATACATGTATGTTAAATCAATAAGTAATGTATGCATATGTTAAATCAATAAACATGCCGAAGCAAGCTCCCAGCAGCCCCCATTCCGTTTCCGGTCCCAGTAAACGCGGACTGGAAGTGGGAACGGGGAAGAGGCAGTTCTACACAGGCAATAGCCCTGATCAACACGTGTCTTTCGTTCCGTCTTCTTTTCTTAACACGCTTAAACACGGTTACAACAGAACGAACAACAAAGCGAACAAAGGCACTAAACACAACAAGAACCTTACAATTACGAGGAATGACTACACGAAATGGACATGGTTTCTATTCTGCGCATCCTGGAAGTACGCCAAGTTCTGCGAAATACGATATGGTCGAAATTGCCATTTAAAATTGTATTATGTTACAACATAAGTGATCTTACCATACTTTACATGACGTCCGGGACTCGCCATTGACCAGAAATTATATAAATTGCAATGTTTGCAAAAGCAGTTACTGCCGTGGCCTCAGCAAAATGGAATAGTGGACAGTTGTGTGTTCTGGCCGGACAAAGCCAGCTTACTTGGTTAATTGGAATCCAAACAAATTGTTATGATACCAAAGAAAAATAATCCAACAAATGTTCCGCAATGCTGACCTATAGAAAACACCCATGCACTGATCAAAAGGGAGGTGTTTTTTTTAATCGTTTCACCCCCAAAACAGCGGATGAGCTACAAAGGAAAGTTCGTGAAATGATGGCAAAGAAGAACGAATATACGTATACATTATGGATAATAGCAGGTTTTCTCTTTTTTGGTCATCCATAGAAGCAGGTAAATTTATGTGGGCTTTCATCATTTTTGGGTAAGTAAACTTGACTCAACACTCACTTTACAATTGAAGTGATTTTTCAGGTAACAAACACACGTTAAAAATAAATGTATTTTTCACTATATTTCTAGTAAATAGAAAGAAATATTCTTTTCAAAATCCAGTTAATTAAAAATGAATGATTTTCATCAAATCCTAATTACATAAATGCTATTTTATTTTAGGAAGATTTTTAATTACAAAGATTAAATTCTCAACAGACATAATTAAAAAAAACAGGGTGCCATGTTTTGAGCATTGCTAGACCACAAACAATGGCTATTATATACATATATGAATAATTCATTAATCATTGGAGGGTTAAGTTTATTACTTGGTAACAATAATAAACTGACCTCACTTCATATTGACCCCCACTTCAAGTATAGCGATTCTAAAATAAGTATAAAATTTGATTTAAGTAGGCTAACATATTTTTTAGGTATAATGTATTTGTATGTATTCCTTTTAAAATTTATTATAGGTAATAGAATTTAAATTTAATTTAACTCCACCGTTCTAAATTTAACGGAATGAAGTGTTTGACTGAAATGAGCAATTGCGTCTTGGTGGAGGATTCGTTCTTCTGCCGGGAAGTTCTGAAAACATTGCTAGGGATTCGTCCTGTGACCCTAGTCCAACGAGCTCGGGATTCGTCCTGAGATCAAAGTTCAGCATGCCCAGGATTCGTCCTGTGACTATATCGAGCCTGCCCTAATGTCCTCGTGACATTAGTCGCAGGAATTAGGGAGGTTTTTAGAACTGACCACACGTACGGAACCCCACACTAAAAACGACCTTGTGCCCTCGTGGGAGGCAAATAAACGAAAAGTCCTGGTTGATGAAGATTTGGTCGGGTTAATTTGAAAAGGGCGAAAATAATTTTTCTTTTCATACCATTTTATTCAGATATAATTTGGTGTTTTGTATACAAAATATGAAATGTGTATCTGGTCTACAGACCTGTTACTTGAAGCAATAGATATGGGGGTTCAGTTTGCAACTATATATCAATGGAAAACCGCCCCCCACTTTATGTCCAGGTACATCTTACGCTAAGATGTATTAATAATGGGGGTGCAGTTTATTACTACACAACAACAGAAAATCGATCCCCCACTTTATTGATCCTCCACTTCATGTGCAGAGATTTTAAAGAGAGTCTAAAATCTGTTTTAAATACGCAAATCTTCGTATTATTTTATACCATTGTATTCAGACATATGTTGAGGCTATGTATGAAAAATATCAAAGTTGTAGCTGGTCGACACACATAGATATGAACATGTAAGCAAAATCTGCGTTACAAAGTCACAAGCCATGGCGTTTATAGGTATAGATATGTGTGTGTGAACTCATGCCTGATCTTGGATGGTCTGTCGATTAATACTTTCGGTTTAGATGAAAACCTATATATCATCATCATAATCACCAGCAGTTACTGCTGGACAAAAGGCTTTTCCCACCTCCTTCCATGATGACCTAGATTGTGCTAACCTCTGCCACATCTTACCGGCAAACTTTTCTATCTCATCCCTCCATCTTGTGTCTGGTCTTTTCCTACTGCGTTTACTGTCCCATGGGCACCAATCGGTTAGTCTTTCCCCTATATATTGTCATCTCTTCTTGCTAGGTGACCAGCCCATCTCAATTTTTGCTGCTTAATGATTTGTATAATAAGCTTCACTCTAGTCCTCCCTTTGATCCATGCTGATCTTTTTCTATCTCTTAGAGTTATCCCTAGCATTGCACTTTCCATGGCTCTCTGTGCTATTCTAAGTTGGTTTTCAGTTCGTTTTGTTAATTTCTATGTTTCGCATCCGTAAGTCATGGCTGGTATTATGCAACCGTTGTATACTTTACGCTTTAAGCACTGGCAAAGTGCTCTTCAAAATGTCTCTATTCATACCCAATGCTTTCCAACCGATCGTTATGCGTCGTTTTAATTCGCTGTCGTGGTCTTTCTCTGTATTACCTGTCCTAGGTAGATGTACTCATCAACCTCTTCTAGAGCCTCTCCTATCTTTATTACCTTTTTGGGACTTTATCGCTGAACAAAACTTTTGTCTTTGTTCAGTTCATCTTTAAGCCTACTTTTTTACTTTTCCTATTGAGATCAGTTAACATGTTTTGTAATTCTTCGAATACCTCCGACGTCATGGAAATGTTATCGGCGAATCTTAAGTGGCTTAAGTATTCTCCATATATGTTTATTCCCATTCTCTCCCAGTCAGTTTTCCGAAAGATGCTTTCAAGGCTCGCTGTAAATAGTTTAGGTGATATTGTAACTCCTTGTCTTACTCCTTTTGCTATATAGTCTAATTATTGCAGTGCTATTTTCGTATATGTTTTGGATGATTTGTATGTAATCCTCGTGTGTTCTACCGAGTCAAATGCTTTCTTATAATCTACAAAGGCCAAACAGAATGAGTTATTGTATTCTAAGGACATTTCGATTAGTTGATTTATTGCATGTGGGTGATTGTTGAGTAGACGCTTCTGAAGCCTGCCTGCTCGCGTGGTTGATTTTCATGTGCCTGTTAATCTGTTTGTGAGTATTTTTGTGAATAGTTTATATATGTTAGGTAATAGTGTAATAGAGCGGTAGTTGCCAAGGTCGTGCTTATCTCCTTTCTTGTGGAGTAGGATTACTATTCCCAGACAGAAGTTTTTAGGAACTTTTCTTTCTCATGCATTGTGTGTATAGCTGTGTTAGTCCTTTGTGCAAGATCTCTCCTGCATCTTCTAGAAGGTCCGTCGTTATGCCATCCTCGCTTGGGGCTTTACCGAGTTTCATATTTTGTAATGCAAACACTACTTCTTCTACTATTATGTCTGGGATATCGCTAGAATCTATAGGTTGATTAGTTTGTGGTATTTCTATTTTTAAAGCGAACAAATATTCATAGTATTCTTCCGTTACTTTTGTCAATTTGTCCCTATTTCTGATAATTTTGCTGTTTTATTATATTCTTTCTGTTGCCTGCTTGCTTGTATGGTCTGTGGATCGGGCGTGTTTTAAACATTTCCCCTTTCTGATAGTCTCTACTATTCTTTTCGTGTGTTTCTTTCTTTTTTTTCTTTTCTGGTTCTTTTATTTATTAATTTGTTAAGTTCTGCTTTTTTCTTTTCGTCTTTTTTTTTAGTTTTTATCTTCATATTTCTCCTCTGTTTGATCAGTTTGAATGTTGCTTTAGAGTATTTCCATGTGTTATTGTTTACGCTTGTATTGCCTACCACCTCTGCTGCTTCCTTAATTATATTTGTCAGACTATTACTATTCTCCTCTATGCCACTGTCGTTATTCCACAAGGCCTGTTCTTTATCGCTACTCTAAAGTTGCTAATGTTCTCTATCTCTATCTTATTAGGGCATTTCTTCTTAAGAATCATGTTATTCCTTTCAGTTTTAAAGTTAAATTTGGTTCTGCACCCTACCATTCTATGGTCGCTTCCTATGTCTACTTTGTTTATAACGGTAACGTCTATAATGTTATTGATCTTGTCAGTTATTATGAAGGCGATTTCGTTTTTTGTTGTGCCATTCGGGCTTTTCCAAGTCCACTTCCACTTTCCCGTTTTTGAAAGAATATATTAGTTATCTCTGAATCGTATCTCTCTGTGAAATTTACTAGCATGTCACCTCTTTCATTTCTCTGGCCCATTCCATATTTTCTTACACTAGATTCCCCAACCTTTCCTTTACCAACTTTAGCATTAAAATCACCCATGAGTAATGTGCAATTAGTTTTCTCCCGATCCATTATCTTACTGATGTCGTCATAAAACTCTTTAATCTCCTGGTCAGAACTTTTCGAAATTGGCGCGTGGATCTTTTGATTAATCTAACTGTTATCTAAGCTATTCTATCTGATATACTGTCAAAACTTATAACGTTGCCTGCGATTTTATTATTGACTAAGAATCCTACGCCACTGAATTTGTTATCCTCACCCCCTTTATAATAGAATAGATGGTTACTTACCTTAAGCTTTTGAAGGTTTTCTCCTTTTCTGTGGGTTTCACTAATACCTACGATGTGCCAGTTGATGTTGTCCAATTCCATAGCAGTTGGTCTTGTCTTTTATTATTTTATTATTGACTAAGAATCCTACGCCACTGAAATTTGTTATCCTCTCTCCTTTTATAATAGAATGGATGGTTACTTATCTTAAGCTTTAGAAGGTTTTCTCCTTTTCTATGGGTTTCACTTATACGATGTGCCAGTTGATAGTTAACAAGACCACAGTTGGACGATCACTTGCTTGTTTTGCATACATTGGCAGTTTTCTTTGTTTTGTGTAATCGAGTAGGGATATCAAATTCAAATCTCATGTGGGGAAAACATTCTATTCGGACGGCGGTGGCCTGTAACAGCTGCTGCATTCAACCACTGACCATTGGCGAAAAAAAGGGGCACAGGGTTATTGATCTGAACTGATCGAGTAACCTTTTTGACACATGAAATTCAATTCACTGATCTGGGACAATATCAAATATCGTGACAATAGTACCTGTTGCATTCATTACAATGACTTTTTGTAACAGACGTTTTTATTATCGTTCACACATATATTAGTTGTTTAACGTCGCTTCTCTTTTACATCATTATATATGAATGAATAAATGGCTTGGCTTCGCGAACGAAGATTTTCGGGGAGTATTTTCCACAGCATTAGGGCCATAGTGTGCGGAGTAACCCTCCAGCCTGAGCAATGAAGTTTTAAGTTGAAACCAAAAATTAATAAAAAATAGTTTACCAAAAATTAAACTTCATTTAATAAAAAAAATGGAAAAATGTTTTTTGTTTTTTTTACTAAAACTTAAACGGACACTGCAGTGCCAGCTTAGTACTCGAGTGAATTGTTGGCTCTTTATTAAAGATCCTCAAAAAAATTCAACAAAATAGGCTCCAAAGAATTGTGCCAACGAAGTAGAAAAAGACGCGATTTCAAACAACAAATAATTCAAATAGACTCAGCAGCAGCAGCTCTCAACAATTATTTTGGATATCAACTATTGAAAATCCACGGCCCCTTGGAGCCTACTTATTTCCCTTATAAACAAATCGACAGACAGATTTTGTCAGTCGCAGCCCGTTTTCCGGTCGGCACGGCTGTATGACTCACATAACACGCATGCATTCACCTTCGCGCGCAAGGCAATCTCACATTCACCAACAAGGCAAACAAGTAAGTCCCTGATTTATATACATATGCATACACACATTGACACGACAAGTGTTATTACACATATGCATACACTCACTTACACGACAAGTGTTATTACAACTTCTTAAGAACTTTAATTCAATTGACACTTCTGTTCCAATTAACTGATGAACACTTCTCGATGCAAGACGTATCAAAATCGTTCATTCATTGTTATCAACATTATAAATAAATATCACATATGTCGGTATATTCGTCTTTCCGTTCGTCTCCGGTTCCCTACAAGTGGTTGATTCAGAACATAAAAAGTGATACGTAACTTTCTTTCTTTGAACAAGTTCAACATTTTTAAAAAATAACAGTTACACAAACAAATCTCCATGATCACAATCCTTCATTCATTGTTATTTCTTCTATGAATAAATATTATATATGTTACATACACATTCGTTAATTAGTTTGAATCGTTGGACCTTGAACAAGGCCGAATGTAAATTATAATTGTAGACAGAGATATATGTTCTGCCATATTATCCTCTACTGTATGGTGACCCTATATACCTGTTATAATGTTTATACATATGTATGTTATATTAAATCAACAAACATGCCAAAGCAAACACCCAGCAGGCCCCATTCCGTTTCCGATCCCAGAAAGCGCGGACCGGAAGTAGGAACGGGGAAGGCTCAGTCCAGCACAGGCATAGCTCTGATTAACATGTATCTTTCGTTTTATCCTTTCTTAACACGCTTAAACAGATTGCTAATCAAACGCATTCTAATTTCACACAGCTACCACAGAAAGAACAACAAAGGCACATAAACACAACAAGAACTTTACACCTGTGTCCCTACAAAATACTGTAAGTACGAAAGTAAAAAATGTTAGCTTTTTTAGCGGTGATCGGTCAAATCAGTCCTTATGATGCGATCCCTTTTTGACGGTTAAGTCGTTAAATATTGCCTACACAACTACCTCAGCCAACACGACAATTATTTGTTCATCGAATATTGATTACACACTAATATATTTTGGTGAGTTGATGTCAACCTTTAAACACACGCACACTTACATATCTATCCATACGGTGTCTACTTATATTTCTATTTACTTTGAAACTGATATGTTTACTATCTAAAACGAGACTCCAACTGCACTAACTGAACTCTCGAGTTATGAATGAATCAAATCCTTAAACTTTAGTCCCACTAAACTTAGTAATATCATGAATGAATATTGTCAAACTCCAAGTCCCAGTCGGAGGCTGGAGTTGACTTTGTTTATCCACAGTAGCATCATCATCATCAGCAGCAGCAGCAGCAACAACAACAATCCTCACCTAATTCAGGGGACTAAACTCTTCACTGTTTATCTGTCTCGTCACGTTAAGCCAAACCGATATATAAAATTAACATCTCCCTACCGTGATTTGAAATCTCGACCAAGTGATCGGCAGGCCAAACTGACAAGTCTTACATATCTACGAAAATCCATGTTACAAATACTCAAGGACTTATTTGATTCTAATAAATAAATACATTTATACTAAAAAAGAAATATTTTATTTCAATGACAATAGGTTTGAATTTAATACTAAAAAGGATATTTCTTCATAATGGTAATAAATATGGGTCAATACCTGTTGCTCATTCCGTACATTTAAAAGAAACATAACAGAATTTTCTGGAAAAAAATCAATTACAATGAACACTGTTGGTTCACATAAACGTTCTGTGTATCTTAATGAGACATTGAGTTTCGAAGGAATAATAGAAAAGAATCTACAGTTTGATCCCAACAACATCATCAGACCTAGCTTGGTGAATCCAGATAAAGTGCTGCTACCACCGCTTCATATTAAGTTTGGATTAATGAAGCAGTTTGGTGGCGCCCAACCAAAATATGGAACCTGTTTTATGTATTATATTTATGCCAAAAGTTTCCTGGTTTGTCTGAAGTTAAATTGAAAGAGGGCGTATCTACTGGAGTAATAAAAATGACAAATATCCTGGAAAGGGGAAAGCCAAACAAAGTGGATGACTACAAATTTAGATAGCAAAGACACGTGCAAATGT
>VCCN01000819.1:2815020-2831391 GCA_006491835.1 Architeuthis dux | reverse complement strand
GTACTTTATCCTTACCTCTGTTACAAAATACAAATATTCCCATTTCTTTTGGAAACTCCGGTTCTCCTCGGCAATTCTCATTTTCTTTGACATTGTCGATATTCTTCTTTATTTCAATTGTGTGGTTGACCAAAAAACACGTCCTTTTTCTTCGAAATTTCTGTTTATTTAACAATCCGCTCTCAAACATTTTCAGCGACTGAAATATTAATGTACATTCTACCCTTCACTGGAGAGAATCATTGTCATACCTGGCTGATCTTAAAAGTGATTGACTGTCTGTTTGCATTAGGTTGGCAGGTCAAGCTTAATACTACTGCTGCAAGAGTATGGAACAGGCGAGGGACAAATTACCAAGTTTTAGGAAAATATTGGTCACGAAAATGGTTCTGCCGCGTGTTTGAGACCCCTGATTTAACATATTGTGATTTGGAGGAAAACAAATAGTAAAAATTAAGATGAGGATAAATAGCACCAAGTCGTCCTACTTTGCCTTACTTTTTTATGTGCGAAATACTGTTGTTAAAAATATCATTGGTCAACCAAATCATTCTTTTCGCTTTATGGAATACTACGGCAGTGCCCGTTCCAAGGGTGCATGTTTGAAAGGGGGCGGACTTTATGGTGTATGGAGTAGCCTGTCATAAGTGTCATGTAAAATAATATTCGGTCCGTCGTACGAAACTATGGCTTCGAAGTAATTCGGTTACTTCTCTTCGGTTTTGCCAATTTTAAATAATTTGTTCCGTCTCTCTTTCTTTTCTAACATCCTGGCTGTATCTAATTTTAACGCGGAATAGTATACAAGTATTATTTTATCTCTTTCTTTTTCATTTACAAGGTCACAATGTCCCGATAGCTGTCGAATATTCGTGGGTATGAAGTGGTCCCGAAGGAGATCCCTGGGTTCCAAACTAAGGATTCCCAAGTAAGTTCTTCAGAATATTTATCTGGAAATATTTTCTCGCAGAAAAACAGTTCAGCCTGTCTACGTCTACTAAAAATCAATTTATGTTGCAACAATTACTGGGGCATTTTCGTTAATCCCCATCAAAAGTTAACGTACATAATCTTAAGGTACGGAAGCCCAAAAAGAAAGAAAAAAAAGAGTCGGGTTTTTTTTTTTTGGGGGGGGGCCTTGGTTTTGTTTTGTTTTTTGTTTTATTTATTAGATTCTGTCAACGCTGTCACCCAAATATAAGTTTCTTCAGTGTATAAGTTGGTCTGGCTGGATAGCTATGTATGTACATATGTATGTATATATGTATCAATCACGCACACTGGCCGCACCAATGGAGATTAGGGGCTGAAAATTTAAACATTTACCTCTTATTATGTCTAGAAAAAACTTCCTTTTTTTGCCCCCCCTAGTTTTTAAGTGGGAGTTCAATTTGTAATATAAGTTTATGCTAAATTGATCCTTTAGTTTGTGTCCAGCAGCATTGACGCTTCTTTATTTAAATTCAGACTTTTTAGTGATCACTGCCCGACAAAAGGCGAGAGAAGTAACTTATTCATTGATAACCCCTTTTTCAAATTTTTTAATTGATCATCTTCAACACGGCATACTGTCAAATGTCGTTGGTCACGTGACAGTTCCTATTGAGTGACTGATCAGACCTGTTTTTAGTTTTATTTATTTGTTTATTTATTGTAAATAAAGTATACAGTATCGCCCATAAATAAGTACACCCCTATCACTATGTTACAGAAAGTTAATTTTCTTCTAAAGCAATTATAGCGGGATTTTATTATTTCTAACTGGAACATTACACAGTCAAAACGGATATTATCAGGTATTATTTATGACCAAACTCTACAGCTTTGAAACTCTGTTATCAAAAATATGAATATGTTGCCGTCCAAAGATGAGTACAACACTACAAAGTTTTTGGCAACAGAGTTTCAATTCTGGAGAGTATGGTCATAAATAATACCTGAAAATATCCGTTTTGATTGTGTAATATTCCACTAGAAATAATAAAATCCTCCTATGTTTGGTTTAGAAGACAATTAAATTTCTATAAAATAGTGGTAGGGTGTACTTATTTATGGGCGATACTGTATAAACATAAACGAACGATTTGCCTTGGATTTCTTCGGGAAATACCACCCTCTTCCATATACACTACACTGATTACAAAACTACTTAATAGTGGGGCGGTTAAGGAATGATTTGTGGCTGAATTGTGCACTTCGGGTTAAAAGCATGAAACATGGTACATATATGTAGTTGCCCCGACTGATTATTTTTAAATATGGATCCATGTCAGCAGTGCCACCAGTTCATATATCTTTTGACCTATACATCATATAAGCATGATTTTGGGAACTAAATATATGGAGTTAAAGTCAGCAATGTCATTAGATAAAGGAAAAGTAGATTAGATATTTATTTAAATTTTTAAAAGCAAAAAAGAAACAAAAAATAAGCAAAAATTGAAACATTGTAATGAAAAAATAATAAAATATAATTAAATCATTAATCATATCTATTAAAAAACTGATGTTAATTTAATTACTTGCCCTGTGAAATAAGGCTTAACATTTATGTATATATACAAATTCAAAAGGAAATTAACATATATGCTTTAGTACGCATGTAGTTAGTCTTGGAAAGAGCTGCCTTCACATTAGCAAAGAGCTGTGCACTAGAGACCGGCCTTGTAACACTTGCACACAACCTTGCATGCTTTTTTGCAGTTGCAATGTATCAGCTCATAGCATGTGTCTTGAGCTTGTCCAATAGTTGTCCACTTTGGTTTCCATGAGTCATCCTTTTCAGTCCAGCCCCAGTCGGCAGGACGGAAGTCTGGGCTCCCTTTGCAGCATTTGCCCCCATACTTCTCCTCCTTGGTGGACTGCTCAAAGTAAATGCTGATGAAGAGCTGCTTGTGCCAGTTGAACATTCCCCAAAGCTCTGGATTTTCTTGCAAAGAGATGCAGCCTGAGTTAAAATGCACATTGGTCTGACTTGTACATTTAGCCGATAAGTTGATGTATGCCGATTCTTTCAGTTTTCTCACTCTCCATCAGCGCCCTCTGTCTATCATTCGGACCTCCTCCCAGAGAGGGGGTAGTGTACACCTTTCTCCCTCAGTTGTACGAAAAACTCTTTGAATGTTAATGACTCTTCTCAAAAGTATTGACAATAACTTCAATTTTTTGTTTTTCTCTTCCCACAGAATTCAGTTTATGCTTCGCCCTTTAGGTCTTGGTAAACAAGAAAGAAAAACTGCAAGAAAGGTCAAATAAATCGAAGCAAAATAACGCCAACAATATGACGAAGATTGCTGGGACGATGAAAACGAACAACTGAAAAAACAAGGCTGGAACCTAAATACGGACTCTTAACGAAAAACGAAATGTAACTTGAATTAGAATTCGTCAACTCGAACATTCTTATTTATTCATTTATCTGACGAACCAGTGATTGTTAATTGATTCTATTTTCGTTTGACTTACAATAAACAATGCACCTAGCCACGGAAGAACTTATATGTATATTGGTTGAAATGAAGAAACGTTCACTTTTAAAAGCTACTCATGAAAAAACTGTTGCGTCTGGTTTTGTTTTTGAAAAACCAGAGAAAACATTTTTTTTAATAAAAAAATAAAAGAATGCATTCAAGTAAAAAGAAATACACCCAATTGATTGCATTGTCTGTACGTCTTGCTTACATGCGACAAATATTTAGTTCAGTTTGAAAGTGGAAAAATTTGGTCTCTTTTTTTACAAGACAGTGGGAAAGAAAACATTCTTTTTAAAAAAAGAAAGTTTTTTTCTGTTTTCATCTAAATTTGTTGTTATATTGCAAAAGAAAGCGCTGGTCTGTTCGCGTTCTCTACCTTCCCTCGATCAAATTAAAAAGTAAGGCAAGCCAATTAAAAAGAAAAGCGAATTGAATCGATGAACAAGAGTAGTTAGATATGTACACTAACTGTTTCTCTCTGTGTTTTTTTTAATTTGCTTGCCTTATTTTTTAATTTGCTTGTCGTATTTTTTAATTTGTATGCCTTATTTTCTAATTTGCTCGCCTTATTTAAAAAAATTGTGTTGCCTTAATTTTTAATTTGCTTGCCTTAATTCTTTTAATTTGCTTGCCTTATTTTTTAATTTGCTTGTCGTATTTTTTAATTTGGTTGCCTTACCTTTTAATTTGCTCGTGAAAAGGTATAGTATTGTTGAAATCATTTGAAAGTTATGGGTTACCCATATTTAGTCTAATTCATAAGCGCTGGTAACAGGTATACAAAGACAGAAAGGAGAGACAATAATGATTGGAAGTTCAATTATATTCAAGCTTTTTACTACATTTCAATGCGCACCTTTTCCTCAAAATATTCCTTAAAGATCACCGTGCGTATTTGCCACGGAGATCATGTTTTTGGAATAAGCCTGCTTATTGAGATAACAAGTACCCTATTACCCCCCCCCCCATTGTCCGACTAACCCTCAAGTGGAACGAGAAAAAGATCTGTGCTCCAATGATAATAAACAATAAAATGTTCACAAGGTTGGAATACAATTGCTACAACCAGTCAGTATTTAGCCATTGACAACTTAATTGCACAGTATTAATAATCGAGCAGACATGAAAAATAGAAGTTCTTGAATGTTAAAGATAATGCATTTTATTCATTGTGATTATTATTATTTCATTAAATGGATAAGCCCGTATTCAAATTTGTAAATAGTGTGTTTACTTCTTCTGTGTTATTAAAATATATAAACGATTTTGTGTTTTTTTCCTAAATTTGCCGGGATGTCACGAATACATATTCTTCCATGTAATTCCTACAACCAAAATATTCGAATTAAATTCTTTCAATTTCAACAGATTTTTATTGTGGAAGGTCGAGTAATCTCCCCTGTTCTTACACTTCACAGACAATAGAAATATTTTGCATTACACTCTTCAACAAGTTTATCCAGAGTTTTACGCTTTTGGTGTGACATCTCATGAACCAATGGTGATCATAGCTAGCAAATTTTGGAAACCAAATGAATGTCAATAAAAATCGCTACTTTTTTCAATATAAAAGTATTTAATAAAATGAAATAACAGAAACTTTGGCAAAGTTGGGCGACTTAAGCATAAAATATGCATCGGATCATAAGGACTGATTTGACCAATCACCGCTAAAGAAGCTAACATTTCTTTTTACTTTCGTACTAAGCTGGCACGGCTTAGTAAAAAAAACGGTTATTTTTATTTTATTTTATTAAATTAAGTACTGTAAACCATTTTTATTAAGTAAAACAAATTTAAGCTTCTTTATCGGTGATCGGTCAAATCAGTCCTTATGATGCGATCTATTTTATACGGTTATATCGTCCTACTTTGCCGAAACCTTATTACACATTATTCCTAATTGATTTCACTTGTGCATTCAGCTGACAAATTGATGTATGCCGATTCTTTCAGTTTTCTCACTCTCCATCGGCGTTCTCTATCTATTATTCGGACTTATCGGTCGAAACGTTGTGGTAACAACAAAACTAACAAGAAGAATGGGGTCAATTGTCCGAAAACCTATTATTAGGGTTCAGCTTAGATGTAAGATAAACATCAAAGATGCTTTGCTACAATATATTTTTTTTAAATGCAGCAACTACTCAATACACGGTGCATCACGTTACTCTTCTTGATGGTGTTTAAGGGGGGGGGCAATGGTGCATTGCTGTGAACCATTCTGCATCTTCAGTAGGTGTCTCAGGGAAGCCGGTTAATGTTTCGCCCCTTAGCCTGTACGCTTCGCCTAAGTGGGGCAGTGAAAAACTAAATTAACCTTCACCTGCAGAAGGGTTTCAGTCGCGGGATCTCGTCAACCACAACCATCTTGAGCTGGTTTCAGCTGCCATGGCTATCTTCCTAGTGGCTTTCCTCAATTGTTTGGGTTTTAACCCTGTCTTATCGCACTGATGTTGCTGGGAAGCCGCAACAGCCAACTTCAATGGGGTATAATTCTGTGTACCATCCCTTAACAAGAGTCTCATCGGCTAAATCTTGATACTTGGCTTTCTTCAGTTGTGAGAGATGTCCATCCTGCTCTCCCAGGGCACCGTTTTTTGTGCTCCTGGATAGAGTAACCATGTCTGGTCGTAGAGCGGTAACTGTGATCTCCTCCGGAAAGATAAGTCTCCTCTTGCATCTCCCAGTCAGAAGCTCGATGCAAAATGGAAAACGGGTTCTTGGCAGTTGTTTTTTCCCTACGAATCTTATCTCCTTCCCTTTGGAAATTGATATATTCTGGCGGTGATGCCTGGTGCCTGTTGACTATGATCCTTTGTAGGTCCGCCCATTTGAGGCAGGGTCGAATTGGGCCGCCGGGCGAACGGGCAAAATCCCAGTAGGCCGGTCAGTCATAGCGCATAGTCAGTAGGCTTGTTGTTCTCAAACTGTGTGCTGCGTCACAATAGTGTACTGCATACATTTTTAAAATAGATTTTTCCAAATACGGAAACATGTATTTCGAGCCTTGAACGTGTCCTGTGTCTGTCTTATGTATGCCCCACTCCCACCACAGAGTTGTCAATCTAGTGGTTTTGTCACTAGATTTGATTTTGTTTGATCTCAATCTTTTTAGCGACAGATAAAAGGACAATGAACTTTTATATCAGCCTACTGATATAAAAGTTCATTGACTACGGTGAAGTAGTTTGTCTAATTCGTTTCATTTTTCATAGGCGTCGTCATCAGGGCCATATTATCAATTTGGCAAAATAGGCAAAGTGCCTAGGGTTTACGTAAAATTTGGGGCCGACTAAAAGTATATTTCAAATTATTTAAGAAATTTAAATATTATAAAATTATAAAAATATATTCAATTTGAAACATTAGTGAGACCAAAACGTTATCAGTTCCTAGGGCCCCAAGCGCCTTAAACCGGCCCTGGCAGTCATACAATAAAGTTTCAATAGTTCTGTGCGATTTCTTTGGGTCCTTCTATTTTTATTTTCAGCAATCATTTTCAAAAAACTCAAAATAAAAGTGAACTATTCATAAAAGTATTATGCATAATTTAACGTTAAGTCCTCTATGGGTCAATATAATCTATCTCTAAATCGCCCAGAGTTGTAGGTGCATGTATATGTAATTCTATGTCAGAAGTTATCAACTGTATAATCGAATTAATGATGTCCTTGCCTCCAGGCCTTGAAGGTGAGAATCAATATAAGTTGTTGTAATGAAGTATGTAGGAATTAAAAAAAGGGATACCTATTTTCAATAACAATGAAGGGGAAAGGTGTGCCTTGTATAAACAAGAGATGATATACCGAAATGAGGTGATGAAATCAGTGATTTCTGATGAATAACAGATGCCCCAAAATTGGCTAGAGAAGTTTATTCACTATGCCTTCACATATGCCCCTCTGTCGATAGGGGTGGGGTTGCTTTTATCTGGAATATCGCCTTATATGGAATTGGCTGCAGAAATCCACCAAATCAATGACAAATTCTAATAAAATCCATTTGAGGTACAACGTGTATCTAAGGTAGGCAAACCAGGAAGGGAGAAATAATTTTTCTCTGAACCCACCTGTAGCCGCACGAAAAAACAGTTTACCACGTTATAACGAACAAAAAATCATATTAACCCTGCAAAATAAGGAAAGAAGGAAGAAAGTCAGCGCGGAAGGAAAGAGAACATGTGAAAGAAAATCGAACGGGAACAGGTATGTTTAGTTTAATTTTTTTTAAATTTTATAAATCTCCTTCCATTAATTATATTTTTGAGATATAGTAAATCTAAACAATACGAACAGAAGTTCAGTAAAGAGTGGTTACAATACAATACAATACGAATGTTCCTAGGGTGGAAAATGGTAATTTCCGTGGAAAATGCCAAAGTACATTGTAGATTTTGTAAATCTGAAATTGAAGCTAAGTACCAATATTTGAAGAAGCATGCACAATCTAAGAAACATGCCATTCATTGCAGTTAGCAATTTCACATACCGCTTCTCAGCATATTCCAAAAAAACTTAGTTTCTCATTGCAGAAACGAACAAACGGTTTTCTAATTCTACTGCTCGGCAACAAAATTACACCTATTTATATCAATCCATTAATGATAGTGCAACTCCATATAAATCCCCATGAATTGGGAAACTAGATGGTTATATATTCAACCACAAGAATGGTTTGTCATGATTTCGTATTGTCATACCAATGCAGATTAAAGATTTTCTGGGTTTACTTCAAGCTTTATGAAAAAGATTTGGAAAATGTTGATGTCGCAAAATCTGAACTACTGAAATGTAATAAATGTTTTATTATTCTTGTGCCTCCTTGTGGTTTTACTTAAATGTTATTACTTCAGAAATTACGGATTTTTTTTTTCAATTTGGTGAACTGCAATTGAAAAAAAAGAGCATATTAATCTAATAGGTTGACGTCCTGCGCAACGGTTTCATGCGCCCTAGGCGAAACTTGAAATTTACGCAAAGGGTTCCATTCGCCTTGAGATTTTCACCCCCGGTTGTGTTCTAACAACATTATTTTTCAGTTAGGAGTACGCCCTTATGGCCATTGCTCACTAGGCTACCGCCTAGGTTCGCCTAATGGATGGGCCGGCCCTGAACATGTATATGCACCGATTTAAATTATTTTGAGAAATGATCAGTATGTACTTGAAATAATAACAGGTAACTCTACGGACTTTTGACGATATGTGACGAAAATCGCACAAAACTTGTATCGGGACATGGTTGTTCTTTGATTAACTAGACTAGCTGTTAAAAAGAGTATGCAGTTTTATACAGGAACATTATACGTTCATGTTCTAATCACATTAACTTTTGTTAAAGTATTCTTCTTTCTCTAAAATGCACTGCCTAGTTATATTAATTGTACAATATACTTTAACTATATATATCACACATTTTCCATTTTCGTAAAGGAACAATATTACTTACGTTTTGTTACGTTATATTCGCAGCTGGTATTTGTTAAGTACTGAATATAGAGAAAACGAGTTTAATTTATTTCATTTATTTAATTTGAATAACTGCATATTTTACCATTCTCCTTCCAAAAAGACACGTCACATAGTCATGTGCATCATGAGAAAGAGCAAGAGCAAGAGCAAGAGCAAGAGCAAGGCTTTTTTTGTAATCGAAGCATGGGCCAATGGGGTGAAGTACCGTGACGGTCCTGGGAGCTAAACCCGGCCAACACCAATAAATTCAATTTTCTGAAGTCATGTTTGTAATACTGCAATACTTAAGAGGATAAATGTTACTGTGTGGTAATTAGAGATGAGAGACACTAAGCAAGCGATCGCTGTAAATCTTTGCGAACATACACATCACAATCCTCCAGTTGAATAACACCCCCTTGATTAGCATTTTGAATAAATCAATAACCCTTTAAACGTTTCAAGTCCTCAAACTCCCAAATGTTTAGGTGGTCGGTTTTAGGAGGTGGCTGGATTTAGCTCCCAGAACGGTTGTATTATTTATTGTAGTAATTTATAGTAATATTTTAAAATTTTATATTTTCTAGCTATTTATAATAAACATTTAACATTTCAGTCAGATATTTTTTGTTGTTGATCTTTATGTTGTAATAATGCCGATATTATGGAACTGACATTAAAAGAGTTGTAATATCTACCTTTTTTAATGAACGATCTATAGCTGGAATCAGTACTGTCACCAAAAACGTGTTAACATTTGATGTTAAGATTCTAAAAAATTATGGGTCTATATATTGTCACAAATGACTTTATGCTAAGGTGGCCGATAAACGCTCCCCTACTTACTTAATATTGACCTTAACATATGTTTTAATATCTATTTCATATAGCCTCAAAATGCCCCTATGATTAGTAATAATTGAAAGTTTTCTCGAGAGCTTTCAGCATCCCCCAGCTACACTCGCCAGAATCATAGCCTACATCAGTGGTTCTAAACTTTTTCATTACCAAGGAGCCCTTTTATTTAAATGAATTTTACCTCGAACCTTAGGCTTTTGAAAGATCTGCCTACTCGACAAGCCAACGGATCCAACAACTTGCCCGCTCCACAAGCTCACGGATCTAGAGTAATATTTTGTGGACAGGGGGGAGGGGTCCAGACTGAGAACCACTTGCATATAATAATGGGCCGATTTTTAGATATATGCCTGGGCCGTTTTGGGATCTTAATTCGGCTCTGATATGAGAGTTCTATAACCTTATTAAGACTCATACTAACTAATAAAGATTACTACTACCAATCACATATCACTAACAGTGGATAGTGAATTACGTCCCTTTGCTGTGACGTCACTTCCTAAGATCATCACCAGTAAAAAAAAATCCGTATTCGTTCTAACTACAGGCTTGTTCCTAGTTTTCTTACTTCTTTATCTTAATCCAATCGTATCTTACTTAATCATCGTCCATCGACATACTAAAGGGGGGATTGACAATTACATTGATGGTCTTTTTCAGAACTGAAGAAATGAGGGTGTGAATCAAAATTATCACAGCATTAGTAAAAGGCCAACTTGTTGAAAAATATTAACTCACATCGCTCTAATAAATATTACACTTGATTTTCATGCGCTTACCTATCGCACTCAACACGCAATCCGTAGTCATCAAAATGCAATACAATGGTGCAATTAAGCACGATAAGGGCAGCGACAATTAAATATACGAGAACAGGGACGGAAAATAAGCCACGCATATGACATCCCCAGATTTTCACGCGCCTAGAATTTAACAACCATCAGTCAATTACAACAAGCCGGAAAAAAAGAAGCTGAGCATAGAATTGGTATAAGAGACTCTTCATCAAAATAATTTGTGTCCATTTGAAAAATCTTAATTGTGAAACCAACTGTACTGTTTGTTATGGACCAATAAACACACACACACACACACATATATATATAAGTAATATTGGAGGTATGATACACTTATGCAACAATATATTGTGTTCATTATGAAAATCTATATGTGAAACCAGCAGTACCGCTTGTAATGAACCATTAAAATTAATCCCCCCCACACACATATATATATATATAAACCTCGTGTAATGTTGTTCGTTTGTATTTATTTGCCACGAGAGCAAATATGACATATGGCGGGTTTTAATTTGGAGGGGCCACGTGCATACGTGTGGGTTACGGCAAAATTGTCCAGTCGCCGCGGCGTCAAGGCGACCCACAACACTCCTATTTTAGTGTAATGAGGAGGTGCTACCCAGGAATTGGAATCTCCAGGAACCAGAAACCAGGTTTATTCATACCGCGACTCGTCCGAAAACGAGACATGACTGATCCTAGGCGGCTTTCACACCAAATTGGCACGTGGCACGTGTCATGCCACTTGAAAACGAACCTATACAAACAGACGAAACATGTGCCAAGTGCCACTGCATGCCACTCCCGGATCGGATCGGTTTTTTTCAGCGTGCGCAGTTATAGTGGCCAAAGTGTTTCTCAAACTGGGTTCTATGGAACCCTTGGGTTTCAAGATGGCCGCCAATTTAACCCCCCTAAGTTGTTTGGGGCCAGAAAGCCCAATGTCTGTACAGATGACATGATATATCGTAAAAAGGGAATTTTATCAGATTTCCAACGGTGTATATTATCAGTTTGTATCTGTTGTGCAAAAGAAGTTACAGACAAAAACGTGAAGGTAGGTATTCCAGCACAGAAAAAACATCAACACAGAACAGCAAAAATATATATTTCAGCGGCGTGTGCTGGAATACCTACCTTTACGTTTTTGTCTGTAACTTCTTTGGGTTCTCTGGCCCCAAACAACTTAGGGAGGTCAAATTGGCAGCCGTCTTGAAAAGTGGCCGCCATCTTGGATTTTCAACTAGGATTTCTTGGGACTTTTAGTATGCTGTTCTGGAGACTTCATAGAAATGTATTGTGGAGAAAAAAATTAGGTTTTAATTTTTTCCAATTTTGGCACCAAATTGGGCTAGTTTGCCTGGACTATTAATGTTACATTCATTGACAGAAAGAAAAATAAGACAACTCGGTGAAGGCTCCCCAGTAGGGTGTTAGGATGATGGATACGAGTTGTGTGGTTCGATTTCCTGGAGTCGACGTTAGTCAACTATGTGGAGTAAAAGACATATGAAAATAATGGGGTCACTGCGCATCTCTATTGACAATGGACCACAGAAGTTTTTTTTAATATACAGTAATTTTAACGTTTATAACGCAATTTTAAGAAAGGTTAAAAAAATGGATCGCTACCTGCTACGGAGGAAGCCGCTTATTGTAATCGCTTTGGGACAGGGTCTTTTAGATAACAATAACTGGCCGATGGAACAATTTACATTCATTGTTATAAATCCATTCTTATGTTATTAAATTCATTGTTAAAAGCAACTTTAAATTGTAAAAATGGTCAACAGAATCAGCAGAAATGAATTAGTCCCCCCCGCCAAAAACCGTTTAAAATAGTGTCAATAACGAGAAAGTAGATTATTTCTTCAAAGAGAATCGGCAGAAATGGATCTTATCATTAATTCAAAGGAGGACATTTTACAACAGCCAAGGAGTTTTCCGTGATAAATTTGTTTGAATACGTGACACCCTTTCAAGGCGTTTCGTTGATTTGATTTAAAGTATTTCATTTAATGTTGTTAAATTAAAAAAGAAAAGGGAGAATAAAAAGCCTTATATAAAATATATTTCAATGGAAGGTGACCTGAGATTGGATTCCACACCTGTTACCCAATTACTAACTACAATGGTTTTTGAAAGAAAGAGAAAAAAAAAGAAAGAAGGTAAGAAATAAAAATAAAGAAAGTAAAAAAGAAGGTAATAAAGAAAAAGAAAAAGAATGAAAGTGGAAAAAGAAGGCAAGAAAGAAAAAGAAAAAGAATGAAAGAAAGAGAAAAAAATAAAGAAAAGCTAAATTCCACTTTCGAGGAGAAAGAAGAAAAGAAAAAACAAAAAGAAAGAGAAGAAAGAGAAGAAAAGAGAAGAAAAGTGGAAAAGAGAAGAAAAGAAAGAAAGGTTGAAAGAATAAAGGCAAAAGAATGAGAATAAGATTAACAAGACGGGGCATACTGAAGAAGTTTGAAGAAAAACGACGAGAAAAAGATCGATGAAGAACGAGAATAAAGAAGAAAACGAAGAAAAAATAAAGAAAGAAGAGGAAGGAAAATGAATAGCGAGAAAAAAAGACGTCAATGACGAAAAGAAAAACAAAACAGAAAAGCAAAGAAAGAAAGTCGTAAATTCTTTTGTAGGTTTACGTCCATTCGTAGCTGTTGTGAATTATAATCTATAAATTACTTGGTAAGTGATCCACCACAAACAGAACTGATCAACCATTTGGGGAGAAGGGAAAACAAGCTAAATGGACATGATATGACGTCCATTTGCGAAGCTGTCAGTTTGTTAAGTGATTTGAGATCCTATGGTTTAGATTTCCCGAAGCTTAGAAAGAGCGGCTTGTAAACATCAGCTTGAAGAAAACCAACATCAGTGCACAAGACGTCAGCACTGCCCCGTCCATATAATCGACGGTGTTATACTGGGGGATGTCAACGATTTTACGTACTTGGGGTCGACAATCTGTGACAGCCTCTCTCTTGACGTCGAACTTGACAGACCGCTTGGGAAGTCGAACACCATCATGACCAGACTGACCAAAAGAGTGTGGAAGAACAGGGAATTGACAGAACTCACCAAGATCAGAGTCTACCAGGCCTGTGTTCTCGGTACCTTGCTGTATGATCCTGTACTACCTACACGAGGTAAGAACGACGCCTCCATGCCTTCCACATGCGATGCCTCAGGCGCATCATTATAATCAGTTGTCAGGACCACATCCCATACAATGATATCCTGCAACGCGCCCAAATTCCCAGCATGTACTACCTGCTGACTCAGCGCCGCCTTCGATGGCTGAGACATGTTAGACGCATGGTGGATGGGAGACTACCAAAATATATCCAGTGCGTACAGATAATTTGCTGTTATGGTGTAACCAAGAGAAACAATTGGCGAAGGAAATTCTCATAGCCGACGACAAGGTCAATAAATAAGATAATATTATACTTTAAATGGCACCAAAATTCCGCTTGCTCGGGGCACCAGGAACCCTAGCACCGGCCCTGGTTGTCATTATTATATCATCGACATTGTGAAAAGGCGAAACGTTAAAACGTTCTGTCTTCTTCATTTTAGCTTGTTTTCTTTTCCGCTTCTTCGGGAAATCTAAACATCTTCATCGGTAGGTTATTCTCTGGAGACTATGCTAGATGCGCCCCTGGAGTGCAGTCTGTACCTTGTTCAAGGCATCGTCTAGTGTGGCTGTGCAGTTCGATGTGCGTGAGTGGCAGTTCCTGTTGCACTTGATACTGATGTATAGAGATGCCTGGGTTGCGGCGGCATGCTTCCTTCGTTCCCTCTTCTCTGCTGCAAGCCGACCACTCCTCACACCCGTGTCTGCAACGTCCGTGTGGGTGGTTTATACGCCAGGCATCTAGATCCTCAGCCTGTATTTCCCAGTTGTCTGTAGAGATATTGCAGGCCTTTAGGTCTCTCTTGCAGACGTCCTTGAAACGGAGAGGGGCGGCCGATCCGCCTGGTGCCTGTGGCCAGTTGTTCGCACAGGATGTCTTTTGGCAGCCTCCCATCCCATGTGTCGAACATGTCCCAAACATCGAAGGCGGTGCTGACATGGCTGAAATTATCAAGGGAAATGCGGAGTGGCCGAACGGTTAACAGGACGGAGAATGGAATCGGTGAGACAGTGTGTGTTCAACTCACACTAATGCTCTTGGGAAAGGCATGAATTCATCTCATCTCCCTCCCCAGATATGGGTAGACTAGGCTCTCTAGCCATAGTTAGCAACCAGCCTATGAGGCGGTCAACACTGATTACGAACCAGCCTGAAGAGGGATCGTCTCCGTCAGGCTATCTCGCCCTTGACGCACTCATGGTGAGATTATCTAAGGTGCCCCAACGACCCTGCACTGGGTTACAGGATAAGTAAAAAATGTTTTAAAATGATCAAATCGAGAAGACCTCAATGAGAGAAAGCGAGATGAACAATTGTGGGAAGAAGGGAAATGATTGACGGGTAGAAGAGGAGAAAGAGGGAGCCAAGGGGGAGAGGAGTGGGAAAAAAGAAAAAAAAAGATTAAATGAAGGGAAATTAGAGAAGGAATGCTTCCAAAGTAGCATAGAGATGTTGAAAGCCAAAGTCTTTGTTTCAGTTACAAGTTACAATAAATGTGGGTCGTGGAATATTCACCGACAAAAAATTCACCGACATTTATCGAGATGTAAAATTCATCGAGATACAATTTACCGAGATCTTTAAAATTACAGAAATTACAATAAAAGAATTGAAAAGAATTTACTGGAACGAAAATATACGAAAGATTTAGCAATCGTTCGTCGGAGGGCCCATGCCGTTTTCAGCTATTTCTGTACTTCCCAAACTTTTGACAAAAAAGCGATAACGAGAAAAAAGTTAAAAACTTGTATAAGAATTATTTTTATTGTAAGAAGTGTTTATCCCATTGTTCGTAAACAAAAAAAATGAATGGAAAATATTTCAATCTACAAATTATATTGTTCAGGTTTTAGAAACGGAGATGTTTGTCTTTGAAAAAGTTGTTTCCAGTGTAAACAATGCTTTTTAAATACAACCTGTAACTTAAATTTTAATTATTTTTAACACAAAAAATTGTGTTCTGTAAATAAAATTGTTTGTTTGTGAAATAAACTTTTATTATTATTACTGTAACTAAAATGTTAAGTCTTTTAACTTTTCTAGTTTAAATAAAATTGTTTGTTTGTGAATTTAAAAAAACAACCTTTATCTATAACTTACATCTAAAACTTAAATTTCATGTATCTTAACTTTTTTTAGCGTAAATAAAAATGCTTATTTTTTAAATTTATTTTTAAAACCTTCATTATCATCTATATAACTTACACCTGAAACTTATTGGGTATCTTGCAGTTTAAACAGCTGTTTTTTCACGTCGTAGAGTCCCAAAGTATCACGCTTGTTGTGTAAAAATCACCAAAAAGTAAGTATAAATATCTAAAATTAAATTAAAAACATTTAAATATGGAAATGACGTTGAACTACGACATGAAAAATCAACTGACGAAAACCTGTTTAAACTGCAAAGATACCACTTAAATTTTAGGTATCTTAACCTTTTTTAGCGTAATAACACTAAATAAATAATTTACCTTCATCTTAATTTCTGATTTTAAAAAAAGAAACTAAAAATTAAGATGAAGGTAAATAGTAGTCAAAAATTCAATAATGATTTACAATACTACATCATCAAAAAAGTAAGTATAAATATTTAAAATTAAATTTAAAAGATTGAAATATAGAAATGACGCTGAACTACGACGTGAAAAATC
>VCCN01000819.1:2757150-2769307 GCA_006491835.1 Architeuthis dux | reverse complement strand
TCGCAGCTTTTGTTCGGACAATCGAATCTCGTTTCGGTCGATTCATTCTACGAGCTTCCCCATGTGTAATATGTAGAGAATGAATCAACCGAAACGTTGTTTTAACATTAAAGATGGGAAGAAAGAGATTCGATTGGCCCAACAAAAGTTGGGATGTTATGACGTCTCAAAGTTATAGTCTACTTAAATTTCAAGATTTTTAAAAATCCAACCGTTGGCAAAGCATTTTTTGACACTGTTAACACCTAAAATTCATTATTCTCCTGATGCGACGACCGACCAAAATTAGGAGTCGACTCAGTTGTCAAAGAGAAAAATTACACTAGCAAAAACCTTTCATTATTATAGAAATTTGGGACATCTAGGAGTTGATCCCATATTTATAAAAAGATCTAGAATCTAGGGAATTTCTGAACTTAACGGTTTTTAATTTTAATTTACTAAAGGGCACGAATACAGATTAAACGAAACAAATTGACTTTTAAATGTTCGATTGAGTTAGTGTTAATTTTGATTTTCAATTTACAGATATTTTTGTGTGATAATCTTTAAAAACAGAGAACACATGTAGATTTATGTTCCTACATTAGGTTTTAAAAAGTGATTCGATGGATTGTGCGTGGATTGAATCGTATTAGGGTTCAAATTAAAGGAACGGTCAAGCATGCGCAATAATTGGGGACGGTAAAATGCGATTTAGCCAACCTGGATTCTATAATATGGATCAACTCCTGGACATCTGAAATTTAAAATTAAGTATACTGCCGAAAGCTTGACATTTTTAAAAACGTAAAAAGATTTTTTTTTTAAAGTTGCAGGTTTTTCATCTTTGTTTTACTAAATGTTAGAAAAATAAAAAACGTTCCGATCGCATCTATTGATTTAAATCAAATAAAACTAGGACGGATTTCATTCACTAAATTATAAAAACAAAGACGAGAAAGTTTACATTGATATCGGTATAAAAATGATTTAATCAATCCATTTGGGGATGATGGTCACATCAATTTTATGACCACACTTAACTAATAATCAGTAGCAATTTTAAAGCAGCTGTGTTAAAAGAAACTGAACTTGATTGACTTAAAATAGTTCTACACGAGGGGAATGACAGCTCGACACACAACACTTAAAAGGCATTAAAGTTTTTATATCAAAATATTTATATCAAAAGTGCCACTTCACTTCTTCAGTATATGAAGCTCAAAGCTTGATTATCAAAAACTTGATTTAATTTTAAAACCAAAGATATTTCATTTTGCTGGCTAAAGAGATTTACTTTGCAGGCTTCAAATCTTAAAGCATAGATCAACAATAAAATATAAATCAGGAACTTTAAATTGCCTATTTCATAAATTTAATAATACAACAAAACAATCGACATTTTTAGCTATTCGGATTAAGACTTCGTTATATTTTATCTAACTTCTCTACAAATTAAATAAAAAAAATGATCAAAACAATTTCAAGATCGCAAATATTAAATCAGTTTTTACAAATTCACTTTTTGGAAAACTTACCGACATCGTTCGGTTACTTTTTGTTAAAAGTTTAAGAGATTTCACAAAAAGTTTTTCCCAGTTCCAAGTCACAAAAGACAAGACAGCACTGAAAAAGCGCGGGAAATAATGACGTACACGAGGTCAATTGATCTGTAGTCCGATGTTAAACAAAATAGTTCCCGACTAGATATCAAATTTAAATTTATTTTAATTCTTAATCGTGATTAAAGTTTTCTAAATTCACCTAATCTCTCTATTTGTTTTATAAAATAAAATAAATAAGAATAACGTTATTGAATAGTAAATCAGGCATCAGAATTATTGCGCGGTATAGTTTAAGTGAAGAGGCATATGGCGGGAAAAGGTTACATGTGGTGCTAACCTTTTCAAGGGGAGTAACCAGCTTACGACATGCACACCAACACCGTTAAATATACCAATAACAAAGGTGTGTGTCTCTCTCTCTGACTTCGAGTGTGTCCTTGACTGATACCAAAGTTTCTTTTTTGTTCGTTTTCCATTTTGAGATTTTATTTTGATAACGTACGTAATAATTATTTGCTTAATTCTCTCTCGGTTAGAGTTGTTGATATTACAATTGAATAAATAGTTCAAAGAAAAATGACACATTTAATTTCCAAATTGAAATGTTCAGGATGTCCGGCTTAACTTAACTTAACTTTATGTATTTTAGATTTGTCATTTATTGTGTGTTTTTTGTCCGGATTTAGAGATTAATATTTGTGGTGCAATTTGCTGTTTAATTTTCTATCGGCACGGGAAACAATTAAAATCTCGCTTCTTTGCGCTTACCCATCGCTTGTGGTATCTTGATTTTAAAATCTCTCGTCACTGGCATACCACCATGATTGACGCAGACGAGAGGGTTCATGTGCATTTTGCCTACAACATTCATGCCTAAACATAGTTTGTCTAAACTATTATAATAAGTAAAGTACTAAATCTTGATTTTTGTCAACAATTTTGTGTAAAAATATTGGAAATTGCTGAATTAATAAAATATTTTATTGTTAAGTAAGACAATATGGAAATTGCAGAATTAGTTAAATAATTTAAACAAAAAAACACCCAGGGAAATTATTTTTTAATTCTTATATTGTTAAAACGCTGTCATTATATAAAAATAATATTTTTCATAATAGAAATTTACGTAATTCGTAATTTATTGTTTACAAATTAATGGACAACTTTTCAGGCTGTTAATTTTCTCATAAATCTCCGATTCTATAGACTTTTCTCAAAGAAAGATGTTAGATTTTTCCCCAATGTTTCTTAATAATAAGACAAAGATTTTGACGATGAAATAATCTTTTATACAACTTTGAGGCTTTTTTAAAAATCTCTGGTGTCGAGTAATGTTTTTGGCCGTAAAACAATTAAAATCTCATTTTTTAAAAATGTTATTAATTCTGCAATTTCCAATATTTTTACACAAAATCGTTGACAAATTCAGATGGGTACTTATTATAATATTTAGGTTGTAGGCAAACTGGCTGCTGCAAGCAAAGTGAACGGTCACCGAAGAGAGTTGGTTAGTGAGCATAAAGTAAACAAAATTTGCCATAAAAAATTAAAATTAATTATGTGTTTAATGTGATTTAATAAAGAGAGTGGCAAAGTGTTGACATCATCAGCAACCTTCCAGTTCTAAACAAAAATTTGGTTATCATTACCTTTCCTGTTGCTGATAATGGAATCAACCGAGTTGTCCGCTGCTGCTGATAGCGAATTTAAAGTCAAAGAAACAGATTCCTTGTAACAGCGTTTTCTTTTTCATTTTTTAAGTGGTCTACTGATATCGGCAATTTTATATGGTTCAAGAGACTAGGGGTTTTTTTTTCAGTTTTTTTTATTCAAACAAAAGCTTGATAAATACAAATGAACAAGGGGTAGGGTTGGTGTTGCTATTTTCAGGGTTTAGTGTAGTTGCTTCAACAATTTCTTATTTATTAAATAGTAATCTTCATTGTTCAGATCTCATATAATTTTAATATGGTGAGCCCCCAAATTATGGGTGGTGTAGAGCCCCCATTGTGGTCTTAATCCAGCCCTGCTGTAGTTTCTTTGATGCATTGACAAACACGAAAACCATACTTTGGCTCAACAAACAACTACTTGATTTCTCTCCTTCACAAAAGTCTTACAATTAACAGAACCCTGATTCCCTCTGTCAGCGATGGAAATGGGTTTGGGGAACTCAGTATATGGTAAGGCTGCATCTAAGATTTATGCTAGGGGATCACAGAGAGGCCCATCAGGGATGAGCAAAGTGAACCCGTGCAGCTGGAGGTTCCAGGGCACTTTAAACTCTTGTGGGTAATTTTTTTAAATATGACCAATTTTGGTTCTGTTTTGAGACGATATAACCTACACTGAAATGAAGAAGTAGGTATATACGCCAGACCCCTGCGTACCCACCCAACTTTTCACCACTGCTCTCTGTACCAATGTATTAGCTGGAAATAAGTTTTAAACTCATTTTCTGATAATTTCCTGCCTTGGTCCTAAGCATTACAGTGGTTCCAAAACTTTTTTGTCCGTGACCCTGAACACAGTACTTTTTGGGGCTCTGGCGACCCGCAGGGTGGAAACATAATTTCAGTGTTTCTTCATTTAGTTTCGTCCAATAAGTATTACTATATTTTATTTTAATTTGATAATCAAGTACAAGTATTGGATGTGAACAGACTGGAATATGTCAGGAGTTTTCATACATTTGTAGATGCTTTATTATTCACAACTATTTTCCTGTTCCAGAGTCTCAATATTAAAATTAAACTGTTCTGTCAAGAATGCTTAAGAAATCTTTCAAAAATAAAGTAGGCTTCCAAAAATTGATTTGAAGAAAATTAGTTAATTTAATGATTAATTGAATGGATTAAGAAAAAAAAAAATGGGTTTGGGAACCACTGCACTAGAAGACGAGATTGGAATTTGTGACCTGATGCAAATCAGACTATATTTGGTTCTACTTCTTTCTGTGTTGAACTATTTTAAAAGAAAAAATGTTTTTCCCCATTAAGCTGTTTTCTTGTGTTAAAAGCAACAATAATCACTAAATCTGGTAATAATATCAAGGAATAATTGTTGTCAACTAGTCCATGACTCGTTGTTTTTCTGATGGTTATCAGGCTCAGCTGATGGCTACTACTGATACTATAAGTGTTAGTGTTGATTGACTATTGAGTGTGAGATTATTGAGCATGTGTGTTTTCAAACACAATGATAATGTCAAAAATAAAAAATGTCAAAAATAGTTATTTTCTATAGTTTTGAGAAGGGTCATTAACATTCAAATCCTGAGGAAGGCCAAAGAATGGATCATCCGAAACATTGTGTTTACAACATGAACAACAACAAGAAGGAGTTCAATTGTCCGAAGAACTATTTGAATGTAAAAAATAGTGTTTTATTTATATATACACTACATATAATTTAATTACTTTTAATATTTGTATGAATTAAAGGACTCTTTCACTGAAGTTTTTGGTTTGCTTCCCTGTTGTGTTAGGACTAGTGTTG
This sequence comes from Architeuthis dux, assembly GCA_006491835.1. Taxonomy (NCBI): domain Eukaryota; kingdom Metazoa; phylum Mollusca; class Cephalopoda; order Oegopsida; family Architeuthidae; genus Architeuthis; species Architeuthis dux. The sequence goes on along the minus strand of VCCN01000819.1, from coordinate 2,764,262 downwards.
CTGTTATCCGTCAGTTGTAGTAAGGGAATACTGATGCATAACCATGACACCAGTCCCAACTTTGCTCAGTTGTCTCATGCTCAATTTTCCCCCGCTCAGTTGTCGCCACTGAATAGTCACACGCTCAATAGTCACCCCACACCAGTCCCATCTTTGCTCACTTGTCTCACACTCAATTGCTGCCACTGAATAATCTCACGCTCAATAGTCGCCTGACAGGGTAGGAAGGGAGAGGAGAGAAAAGTAGTTTAAAAGAGGTTAGAAAGTGAGACTGGCTGATGGCTGCTACTGATATTATATGTGAGGGACACAGCTCTTATTATATGATTTGATTTTATTTTTCAGAAAATCTCAAAAGATGATACTCTGGCTGTTTCTCCGGCAACTCGGTTGCAATTCACGTGTGGCAGGCAACAGGTCTTATTCTACTCTGGCAAAAACTCCACAATGTTTTCTTCCTGACCCGCGTATCTTACATTCACAACACCATTCTATGCATCTTCTTGCTGCCCATTCATCAACATCTGGCCCCAAACTCCAACTTCAGGATAATTCGAATCTCCTTCCTTCTCCCTTCATCGGTTATTCTCATCGTCATCATCTCTCATTCTCTGCAAACTCTATTATCAAAGCTTCTCCTCGGAATGTTCAACCATATCTACGTCTTATACGATTTGACAAACCTATTGGTAAGTACAAAGGATCATTTTCTAAAGATTGATTTTCATTCATTATTATTATTAACCATTATTAATCAGCGCTACCAAAGGTTTAGATTATCTATCTATCTATGTATCTGGACTTTTCCCAGCCCTAACCGTTCATAGTAGAAACTTTTTGAATTTTGCACACATACACCCCTCAATGACTAGGGGAAAATGTTTTCTTTGTTTTTTTAAACTACCCCTCCAAAATGGGGTTTTAGTAGGGTTTCAATTTTCAATGTAAGCTTATGCTAAATTGATCACTAGTTTGTGCCTGCTTTTGAAAATTCAGACATTTTTTAGTGATCACAGCCCAACTTTTTAATTGATCACCCCCAACACAGTATATATGGGTGGTAGTGGTGATTAATAATTTCCCTTGGAATGCTAGTTATCATTAGTTTTTGACTGGTATTTTCTTGCATCTTAATTTTTAGTTGCTTTTTATCGCAACTTTACTCAGGCCGTATATCTATGAACATTTTCTTGTGTTTTTACAATTTTAAAATGATAGTTTGTCAAATCCAATTAAAAACATAATGGCAAAGTAGGATGACTTAATCGTCAAAAATGGATCGTATCATAAGGACTGATTTGACCAATCACCGCTAAAGAAGCTAAAAGTTTTTTACTTTTGTACTAAGCTGACATGGCAATGACTGTTTGAGTTTTAGTAAAAAAACGATTATTTTATTTTATTTTTTTATTAATTTTTGACTGCTATTTACCCTCATCTTGATTTTTAGTATTTAAAAAAAAAAAAAATCACAATGTGTAAACAATAACACTGTCGTGCCGGCCTTACTGAAATTGTGATTAAACAAACAAAAGATTAGGATAAATGTAAATAATGGTCAAAAATTAATAAAAATGGTTTACAATACAAAAATAAAATAAAATAATCGTTTTTTTACTAAAATTCAAACAGTCATTGCCGTGCCAGCTTAGTACAAAAGTTTTAAAAATGTTAGCTTCTTTAGTGGTGATCGGTCAAATCAGTTTTGCCAACATATTTTTATAGATGGAATGAATTTTAAGTGTGTGTTTTTACTAAAGTAAAATAAAATTTCCTAAACTGTTGTTTTGTAGGAACCTGGCTTCTCTACTGGCCATGTACATGGAGCATTGCAATGGCCGCTTCCCCTGGTCATCTTCCTGACTTCAAGATGCTCACCTTGTTTGGAGTTGGGGCTCTCCTCATGAGAGGTGCTGGCTGCATCATCAATGACATGTGGGACAAAGACTTTGATAAAAAGGTTTCCTTTCTTTTTCTCCCACAATTCCTCCCCATGTTGGTTTTATTTTTGTCTTCACTTATACTTGAGGTTTCATAGAAAGGGTAGAGATGGTGTCCTGGAGTTCAGCTTGCCTGGGGTACCAGGAACCCTAGTGACTAAATTATAAACTTTCATCTGTCCTCTTATATTATTCAATAAACTTTTATAGAACTAGAATAAATAAAGGAAAAAACTTCTTTTGCCCAAATGTTACATACAGCGGGACCAGAAGAACATTACCTGTAAATTGTTTTTATTTTCTTTACAGGTGAAACGCACCAGGGAGAGACCGATTGCTGCAGGGGAGATAACTCAATTCCAAGCTCTCGTATTCCTTGGTTCTCAACTTTCTCTGGGACTGTTTATTCTTTTGCAACTCAATTGGTACAGGTAAGAGAATATTTTATATCCAAGAATGAAGTAAGATTTTGTATAGAAACATTAAGTTCATAATAAAGATCGAAAATTATGAATGTTCCTTAACAGGGTGCTAGGACTGATTTTCTTTTTCTATATAGACAATACTATATAAGACTTATGTCCATCCACACCTTGAATGCTGTGCACAGACCGTACTTGGAGAGAGATAAAAAAATCTTTTAGAAAAAGTCCAGAGATGAGCAACTAAGTTAGTACCGGAATTAAAAAGTATGAGTTATGAGGATATGCTAAAATATGCAAAGTTTTAAGGCCCTAGGTATTGTGAAAATATGATTATGCGTGCTTGTATATACAAATTGTATACTTTTTTTTCACACTAAAATAAAATGTTCTAGCTTTTTAATGGATTAAAAAATAATATGAAATATAGGTTTAGCCTATGGAGCTGAGCCATATTGTCTGCAAACAAGAAAAATTGACAAAAAGTTGAAATTACCCCCTAAATAGGTTTTTAGAGGAGGGTTCAATATGCGATGTAAGTTTATGCTAAATTGGTCGCAAGTTTGTACCCGCTTGTTTTCTGAAAATTCAGACCTTTTTTAGTGATCACTGCCCAACAAAAGGCAAGAGAAGTAACTTATACATTGATCACCTCTTTTTCCAACTTTTTAATTGATCACCCCCAACACAGCATATATGGGTGGCGGTGATTCATAAATTTCTGTTGGAAAGCTCGTTTGATTTGTTTTTTGAAGTTCTAAGATGAAATATTTTCATTATTCCATTTAATTATCAAGATCTCCAAATTGATAAAAACCTGAAATCAACTAGGATATCTATTGAGTGTTTTGTTAGCATTAAACACAATATAACACTGAAGTGTTTATATAGAGTATTTCTTAGTTAGAAGATGATATTACAAATATATTTATAGTTTTGAGATGGGTCATTAACATTCAAATAGTTTTTTGGATGATTGAACTCCTTGTTGTTTGTGTTGTTAACACAATGTTTTGGCCGATCTATTATTCAGACTTCCTCAGGTGTAATATCCAAATATGATGGTGGTAAACAGAAGTTTTTAATTTCAAAGGAGGTAACCCTTATAACGTAGGAGTCGGGTGTTTCTTTGTCCTTGTCTTGTCAGGTTTGGGTCTGTTTGAACTCCACACTTGACTGACTAATGCATTCACTCAACATGTTGATATGTGCTGCCTCTTTGATTTTTCTCTGCTTCCAACAGCGTTCTCTGTCAATAATCTGGACTTCCTCCCAGAGAGAAAAGTGGTCGATTTCTATCGCCAAATGTGGTCAGCCATTCCAGATTTTTCTATCTCACCCTTGATTATGGCTTTTCTGTGTTCTTCAATTCTGACTTTGACGGGCCAAACTGTTTCCCCGGTGTAGATTTTTCCACATTTACAGGGGGTGATGTAAACACAGTTGTGTTAACAACACAAACAACAAGAAGGAGTTCAATCGTCCGAAGAACTATTTGAAACATATTTATGTTTGTGTGTGTACAAATTTTCATCTTGTCTATTCTCCAGCCATTCTCAGGTGACCTTGGAATCCAGCAAATCATCTTGTGTAATGGCTCAAAGGCAAATCATATTTTGAACTGGCATAGTACCCATAAAAAATGATTGGATTATTTATGTGTGGATAAATTATACAAATATATATTTTAGTATAAATGAATTTATTGCAATAATTCTTCATATTCTGGATGTAAATAAAAGCAGTGTCAGGCAGTCTGCTGTTTGCTTGGTCGGTTGCTAACTTGTAACTCAATTTCACCCAATATTTGGCTTAGTGGATATGTTATTTGCCTGCATATTTTCAGTTCGGCAGGGTTTTGTTAATTTTATACATCTGTTTGCTTTAGCATGACAGAAACCAACAAACAAACAAAATGACAACAGCTTTTATATAAGATTGTATTACCACCTTTGTTGATGCCAAATCACCACCTTATGATGTTAACCTCTGAACCCAACTGCTAAGTGGTTTTCTTCTCATTTCAGCATATTTTTAGGGGCTTCATCGATGGTACTTGTTACAACATATCCTCTTGCTAAAAGATACACATATTGGCCCCAGGTTGTGCTTGGTAAGTGAACATCCTCAGTTCTACAGAAATAAGTAAAAACTCTTTTTTCCCCCATTTAATTACTGATTGAAATATCCACTTTAATAGATAACAAAAACTGTTCACAAAAATTCTGGGCTTTTTTGTTAGTCCTCACCAAAAGCTAACATTCATAATTTTTAAGTATGGACGTCTAAAAAGGAAAAAAAAAGGATTAAGTTGCACATTCTTTTTCTCAATGTCCAGAAACTCAATTTGCAGTGTTAGTTTTGGGGTCAAATTTTAACAGCAATTTAATCTTGGAGAATCAAAACAATTCAACCTTTGACAAAATTGGATGACTTAACCATCAAAAATAGATTGCATCATAAGGACTGATTTGACCGGTCACCACTAAAAAGAAGCTAACATATTTTTTACTTTCATACTAAGCTGGCACAGCAATGAATGTTTGAGTTTTAGTAAAAAAAACGATTATTTTATTTTATTTTTTTATTAAATCAAGTATTATAAACCATTTTTATTAATTTTTAGTTTGTTTAATACCAATTTAAATCAAGTATTGTAAACCATTTTACACATTAAGATGACGGTAAATAGCAGTCAAAAATTAATAAAATAGTTTACAATACATGATTTAATAAAAAAAATATATATATATAATTGTCTTTTTACTAAAAGTCATTGCCGTGCCAGCTTAGTATGAAAGCAAAAAAAATGTTAACTTCTTTAGCGGTGATCAGTCAAATCAGTCCTTATGATACAATGCATTTTTGACGGTTAAGTCATACTACTTTGACGACTTTTTTTCCTATAGAATAATTAATGGAGCCATGGGTAGTAATGTAATTTTTATAAGTAGAGTTATAAACAACTTTACATTATAAAAAATTAAGTTCACTGTTCAATAAAGTGGTGTTAAGAATTGCAAATGGCTGCACTATATTGCTATAAAGGGTGTTGCACTATTCAAGATGGCTTCACTCTGTATGTTAAGATGAGACTAGCTCGGTATTGATGAACCTTTTTATAAGCCATATGTGGCCTTACTATTGTAAGATTCATCAATCGAAGCAGTAACTTGACAGCCAGCATATTTGCATTGTTTAGTATGTTCTCTGTATTCTGAATGTATAATTCTACAAATGATTTTAATAGCAGACTCTCCAGGAGAATTAACACCTCCTAACACTCCCTGTTTACAATTGCTTTAAAATTTTACTTGCTTTTTAACTCTCATTTACTTCCATATAATTTCTAGGTTTGGCCTTTAATTATGGTGTCCTTGTTGGATGGTCAGCAGTTCAAGGGTCATGTGACTGGTCAGTGGTGTTACCCCTCTATGCAGGCTGTATATCATGGACATTGATCTATGACACAATTTATGCACACCAAGTAAGTGATTGGATAAATATTTGGGCTCTTTTCATCTTGCCATTTATAAGATCAGACAGGACATATGCAAGCCAGCCAACATATATCTTACATTGAAAGATTAAAACAACTTAACAGCCAGCATATTTGCATTGTTTAGTATGCTCTCTGTATTCTGATTGTGTAATTCTACAACTGATTTTAATAGCAGACTATCTAGGAGAATTAACACCTCCTAACACTCTCTGATTACAATTACTTGAAAATTTTACTTGCTTTACTTGCTTATAAACCCTCCAAACCGGAAGCTACCAGAGGGAGCCTCGTTTCCGATACCGGAAGTGAGGGCTCGCCAACTGGGAGCTAACAACGGCCCTTTTTCAGCGAATCTTCATAACGATCAGACATGTCTTTTGTTGCTCTTTTCTTTTCTCACACAGCTAAATACGGTCAAAAACTAAACACGTTTTTAACTAACATTCCAAAGGAAATTATGAACCACCACCACCCATACATGCTGTGTTGGGGGTGATCAATTAAAAAGATGGGCTGTGATCACTAAAAAATGTCTGAGTTTTCAAAAAACAAGCGGGCACAAACTAGTGACCAATTTAGCATAAGCTTACATTGAAAATAGAACCCCTTACTAAGACCCTATTTTGGAGGGGAATTTTCAAAAAACAAAAAAAAACATTTTCCCTACTCATTGAGGAGAGTGTGCATACAAAATTTCAAGATTCTACTATGAACGGTTAGGGCATAAATCGGTGTATAATAATGTTCTTAAAAGTTTAAAATGTATATAACTACTCTTGGTGGTCAGATAAACAAATTACGTTTACTGTTTTGTTTTAGGATAAAGAAGACGACCGGTTGATTGGAGTGAAATCAACAGCGTTAAAATTTGGCAGTCAGACAAAGCTGTGGCTTACAGGTTTTACGGGAGCAATGATTGGAAGCTTGGCAATGTCTGGTTTGATGAGTGACCAAACATGGCCATATTATTCTGCTTTGGCCCTTACCTCTGCCCACATAGCACATCAGGTGAGTATATTGTGACCTCTGTTTCATCTGCATAGACTCTCAAGTGGGTGACAAATTCAAATTCCATTCTGTTTTGTCTCAATAGACTCCTCAAGTGAGTGACAAATTCAAATTTCAAATTTAAAAAAAATTTGTCACCCACTTGAAGAGTCTATTGATACAAAACAGAATTGTACAACTTTGTATAGGTCAATAGTGTTTTTGTTGTAATTTATATGACTGCTCTGAGTTCTCTTACTG
>VCCN01000819.1:2687117-2698835 GCA_006491835.1 Architeuthis dux | reverse complement strand
AAAAAAAAAAAAAAGAAAACAATTTGAGTCTGCAATTATTTTCATTACAGCAATACCTTAAATAATGCTGATTTTGATATACAGGTGGTCCCCAGGTTACGAACGAGTTCCGTTTCTAGATCTGTTCTTAAGTCGGAACAGTTGCGTACAGTGCATATCTAGTGTCAGTTAGTCAAATGTTTGTTTCAATATAAAGTGTATATATTACCTTTCTATGCATAAAAACCCATAAAAGAAGCAATAATAATAATAATAATAAAAATGTAACCACAGAGAATGTGTGTGCTCATGAAGAAAACAATTAAAATAAAATAAATAACGTTTAATTTGAAAACGGGAACTCGTAAGTAATTTTTTCCCCCGGCTAACACCATCATAAGTTTTAAATATATATGTATTCCCATATTAAAATTATTTGTGTAAACAATATGTACCATAAGAATTTGCATTAGAATTAGAAATACAGATTTTAAAATTTTAACACTGAAGACATGCAATGTTTTGATTACGAAGCGCTGTCTAACTCAATTTAAGGAGAAAAAAAAGATTCTCTATGGAAGTCCATTCGTAAGTACAAGTTCTTCATAAGTTAGACATTCATAAGTTGGGGACTCCCTGTAATACAGCTAAGGTATGGCTGTACACAAATTAATGTAACTAAGTAAAAGCTGAAAAAAAACAAAACAAAAAAAACATTAAATTATAATAAGGTTTTCAACATTATGGAACATTTGGTATACCTGTATTTATTTTTATTAGATGAAGTATTACAAATCAATATTATTATTTTTATGACTACTATTTACCGTCATCCTAATTGTTTTTGTTGCTTTTTATCGCAAGCCGCTAATAAATAATGCTGACAGTATGAAATCAAATGATGGATAATTTTTATATCCGACAGAATATGATAATTATAAAGACATAAGACATTTATTAGTTGAGAACTAAACGAGCGGCCCAAATCATAAATGTGAATAAAGAAATGAGCTCTGTGTGGGTATTGAACCCGCGTCCACCCTGGAAGCAACCTTATACACAGGTTCTGCGCTACCAACTGAGCTAACGACATATTAGGTCAAAAGCACTAATATATCATTCGGACAATATTTATATACATTGGACCCGAACATACATTCTCTTGTGTGTAAACAAGAAAGATTAACCAAAAAGGTGAAAAGGTTTTCCTTGTCCATCATATTTAACCAAACATGCACTACATTTATTTCATTACTTGTCATGTAAGTCAATTATTCACTAATAACTGTTAATAAGAGATATTTAGGGTGGTTTATGTTTTACACAGAATTAGATCAGAGATAGACAGACATAGGTATAAAAAGAGATAAGTTATAGCTAAAAACTCTTACTTGAAGATGTGTATTGCACATATGGTGGAGATGCCAAATGAATCTTCTGCAGACAATTAATCATGGCAGCTGTGCTTAAATATCGATGAGAATTGGTGTTTAAAGATTCAAAGTCTTTCATATGAACGGCAAACGGATTCACGTCAGTTGTGTTGAGGCAGAATTGGACCAACTCAGCTATCACATCCCACGGATGAATGTTACCTGCCAGGATAATAAATAGGTCATGGTAAAATATGAGAGGTAACAGGAAGCAATGAGAAGTGAAGCAAAAATATCATTTATTACCAATAAAAAATTGCCCTAATCAATGAATAACCCTAATCCTAAATTCTTTTAAGTAATCTTCACAAACCTTGGTATATTAAAAGCTTTTAAAATTACATTCTCTTTGCTTCTCGTTATGAAAAGCAAAGGGAAGCAACTAGAAGCGAAACTTACTAAGCTGGTATGGCAATGACTGTTTGAGTTTTAGTAAAAAACGATTAATTTCATTTTATTTATTAAATCATGTATTGTAAACCATTTTTATTCATTTTTGATTGCTATTTACCCTCATCTTAATTCTTAGTAGTTTTTTAAAAAAAAATCACTATTTGTAAAATGGTTTAACAATAATAATAGCTTTTTTACTAAAATCAAGTTGAATTGTACTTAGAAGAACAACTAAAAGTTAAGATGAAGGTAAATAGTAGTCAAAAATTAATAAAAATGGTTTACAAAACTTTGTCTAAATAAAAATTAAGTAATAAATTAATCCATCGCTTTTTTTTATTACTAGAACCAAAACAATAACACTGCCGTGCTGGACTTACAGGAATTGTGATTAAACAAACTAAAAATTAGGATGAATGTAAATAGTAATCAAAAATTAATAAAAATGGTTTACAATATTTTATTTAATAAAAAAAATAAAATAATCATTTTTTACTAAAACTCAAACAGTCATTGCTTAGTACAAAAGTAAAAAAAATGTTAGCTTCTTTGTGGTGATCAGTCAAATCAGTCCTTATGATGTGATCCATTTTTGACAGTTAAGTTGTCCTACTTTGCCATTATTTATTACCAGTAACAAATTGTTATAATCAATGAATAACCCTACACCAACCCAGTGCTTCTTGTATTTTATCAACACTGAAAAAAAAGAAATATTTTTTTATTCAAGTACAACCTATTTATGAATTTTTATTTCTGATCCTTTACAGTGTATATTGTTTAAAAACAAATATGAAAAGCAAACATAATTATGAATGGATTGCAACTTTACTTGTAATCATATTTGTTGCATATATCAAGATAAATTCTTTTTAAAAAAGTGCTGGTCTATCTGTGTGTGTGTGTGGGGGGGGGGTATTATTTGAAAAAATATTCTGTACAGAACTTTTTAAAGTGCATTAAAAAGAAATTTTAAAACAAATTCCAAATTCATCTTACCATTTTTCCAATTATGAATGGATTGCAAATTCAGGGGATTATCTCGATTGACTGTTCCGGTCATTTTCAGGAGGACGTCATTATCAGAACGAAGCCATACATATGGGGAATTGTAGCGAGCATATGCAGCCAAAAGAAACGTACTTTCAGGATGGTTCTGAAATAAAACAATTAGAACAATGAAAAAAATCAAAAAATAGTGATGATGGTAGGTTAGGCTGGGTCATTGGCATGTAACACCACCTTTAACCACATGTGTCTTTTGCCTAACGTTGTTGGTTGTAGCAACGGCGAGAACGTGGGCACCCCCGGCCCCATTTATTGATACTCTGGTCCAATCCTTCACATCCGGAATGTCACCCCTCCACGCTGTGTTCCTGATCTAGAGATCTCCCGGGCGCTGGGTCAAAAGGTATCACAATGTTACCGAAAAAACGACGACATGTTGATCAAAAATCAACAAGAGAAAAAATTTACTACTGCAAGGTTTACAATTCAAAAACCCTTCCCACTCGGTGGATGGCAATATGATACTTGGTTGGCCCTCTCATTTGGATTCGGAAGATCGTGCAGTGCCAGTGACTCACAACATAGTTAGCTTTTCCCAAAAAGGCTTATTAGTGGTTGGTACTTGAGTGTTGGCCAGCTATGTTGGACTTCAACTTCAGGCTGCGATACTCTTGGGGTGTCGGTCAGAGGCAAGTTATGGCTATTCGTAGCTTCTAGCTACAACTGCAAAATGAGCTGATGCGAACTGAACTTTATGTCGCGAGTCGCCACCTTATATGATAACCAAACCAAAACCAGGGTGGTTCTGGAGGGTGTGTGGGGGACAATCCCCTTATGGTAATTCTGACAATGTTTTGTTTGCAATCTGTTGACACTTGTCCAACAGTACCTTCCACCTGTTTATTCAAAAGGGGAACTTTTCTATTATTCTTGTCTGGATATTTCAGGTCAACTTAAGTACATATTTCGACTCATCCCGTCTGCAAAGTCGAACAGTGGTGTTTGGGAAAATAATATTCGCCAAATCAATTTATTTTGGCTCATCTGTCATCTCACTGGGAAAATAATATTAATTTACAATCTAAAAGCACCTGCTTTTTAGCCTGTGTAATGAAGGTTACAATGAAAAGTACATATTCACACACTCCTAATTTCTGGGTGTCTCATGTATCAGCTATGTACTTGCAAAATCCCAAATCTCTCAATAAAGTATTCATTACTTGTAAAATCGCAAATCTCTTAATAAAAGTATTCCTCACCAGAAACTTATCAACTTAATTAACCCCTGGCCATCCATAGTATCACAGGCGGTTGAAGTGGTGGGAAATGGTACTAAGGCATTTGCATCCTGGTTGAATCTGTCCAGTATTTTTACTATGGAAGATCATATGCATAAACATCTTCTGCTTCAGAAATTTGATTCCTTTGGAGAAAAGATTTTTTTTTTCAAATCTGATTTAAATATATATGAATATATGTAAATAATTTCCTTTAATTATTGTTTTGTTCTTGTTTGCTTTAAATATATATGTTATGCTGAATCGGCAAAGTTTAATAAAAAAAATAAATATGTAGTTTTAACTTTTTTTACAAAAATGAATAAATGCGTAATTTCAATTTGATACATATATATGAATAAACATAAATAATTTCTATGCTGAAAGAATGCCAAAAAACAATGTTTTCTTAAAAGCAGAAGATATTTATGCATATGTCCGGGATGCTAAAATGCTGGACTCAAATGTCCAGGGACGCAATTTAGGGACGGATATAGCTGTCCAGGACATAATCGACCTGTCACCGTGGGAAATACAGGAGTGAACGCTATTTTCGGTTTAGTAAAAGGGAAAAATGCAAGAAGAAGAAAGAAGAAACGATTATATCATAGAAAATAATAATAGATAAGAAGGTGTGGATGGAGTGACAAAAACTTGTAAGAATAAAGTCCTGGATCACAAAGCTGACGCATGCAAAGGAAACCAGGATTTTGTCACCTGCCTTTTATACTAGAATGGGAGGTGTCTCTTAACTTAAATCCATACATAGAAAATAGAATGTCAATTTCAAGGGAATTAACTTTTGATTGAAATTATCTACCTTTGGCTATTTGGTCAATTTTTAAAACTTTTTTCTATATAATTCACAGAAGAATTGTTTATGCTATTCATTGAAGAGTTCCACTGTCAATTATAAGCGGTTTATGAATTTAAGAGTTAAGAGATGGACACCTTACACTTTTTTACTGTTAGTTGGAGTGAAATGAGTTATTCACCTTTGAGAATGTCTTGATTTTCAAAACCATCTCCTCTCTGCCCTGCAACGTCATGGAGAAATGTTCAAAACCCATGATGGTCCCAATACGAAGCATCTCTGCTTGAAAAAGTAGCAGCAATTTCTTGTTTTGTTGCTCCATTATCTTAAAAAAAAAAAAAATTAAAAAAAAAAGTGAATAGAAATAGACATGTAAAAATGCAGAAAGTGGTAAGAGTCTAAACTATGGTTGGCTATAAAATGGCTATTTCCGGTTAACTTGGCTATAAATTTCTTAAATATTAGTATAATTCTTTTTTAAAACCGTTTTCTGTGGAAACTTTCATCACATTGCAGCAATTTAATTTCTCCGCCATGAAAACTTTATTTTACAATCAACTCGTCTATTTTGTGTATCTGGACTCGATTTTGTCAATGGTTGTTAGAATTCGCACTTACCTAGAACAAAGATTGCCAACATTTGTCATCAAAACTTTTACGTTTCAACTTTTTGATCATTATAAACATTTCAAATACAAATATATCTGGGTTTCTATTGTTCATAATGACAAAACACATGGTTTTTATCAGATATTGGACCCAGTAAGATCATAAACATAAATTTTAGGCAATCATTACCTTTCCCATATGGCCGAAGCTTCAGCTGTTCTGATTCCGGAATCGCCTGATATCCTCCGCTGTTGCTAATGGCGAATTTAAAGTCAAATAAAGAGACAGGAAGATTCCTCAGAATATCATTCTATTTTATTTTTTAAGTAGTCTACTGATATCGGGCAATTTCATGTGGTTCAAGAGGCTAGGGTTTTTTTTTTATTCAAGCAAAAGCTTAATAAACACAAATGAACAAAACATAAGTTAGGGTTAGTATTTTTAGCATATGGGTTGGGGGTTGGTTATAGGGTTGCTGTGTTAGCAATACAGTGATGTTTATCCAGCCACCTTATGCAGTCCGTGTTATGGGATGTTCCCTGAAAGGGATGTCCAGTTGTGGTAATAGATTTCTGTCGATTTGAATTGGAACAATACAGACTTCCTTCAGCCATTTTAACTTCAGAAAGTGGAAAAATGTTGAAATTGTCGTCTGCTTCTTTGACTTTAAATTCGCCACCAGCAGCAGCAGTGGAGGACTTTCGGAATCAGAACAGCTGAAGTAGCGGCCATATGGAAACGGGAAAGGTAATGACTGCCAAATTTTAATCAAATCAAAAAAGCTTAAATAACATTACTTGAGAAAATAAACAAAAATTAGCTATAAAAAGTTGAAAAAAAGAACACTAAACAAAACGGGGTCGAAATGTCCGGCTACCATTGGAGCATTTTCATTTAAGAACCAGGATCAGTTATCTTACCTTTTTGACTGATATTTAACCGAAAGATCACCAAAAATTGGTAACCGGACAAATCGGCCGTGAACAGTTCGGACCTGGACAAGCCGGCCGGTGTTTCATTTTTAAAGGCGAAAATGACTAGACGGCATTTAAAACGAAATATAATCAAAATATATAAATCTAATGCAATTTACAATAATAAGTTAATTCATGTTTGTCCGCGGCCGAATTGGCCTAGATTGTCCAAAATATAAGAAAGTGAATAACATTTATTTTAAAAAAAAATAAAATAAATAAACAGTGATTTGTTTAAAAAAATTCAATCTCGCTTAAAATGAGAAAATTCAGATAATTGTCGGAATAAAAAGAAAACAAACTAGGTAACCTATGCTTTTAACAAAAACAATATTTTTGGTTCGTAGGGAGTTGTGTTTTAATAACATTTATTAAATAAATTTAATTTGAAACATTTGTTTAAAAATTAAGTCTGTTTTTCCTGGACACGATTCATTCAATAATAATACCAACATGCAAAAAGATTCAAATAAATATTTAAAGCCGGAATTAACATCAGTAATTTACGTACAGGACTTAATTAAGAGTCGTACAAATGAATCTAAGATAATAAATTAATTAAAAAGTTAAAAGACTTAATTTATTTGGGGAATTTTAATAATGTTGAACATAAAACTAAAAAGGTAAAATAAATGTCTAAGATTTACTGACAAAACATTTTTAATACTTACCAGTTACTAAAATATTTTCTATTGTTTTGTACACTTACTTACCTATTTTAATAATTTTAAATTCCGATGAAAAATTCTGAACAATTCCAAAAATTCAAAGTAAAATTTCTCCCGAGTTTAATGTTATCAAACTATAAACATCGCCAACTTACTTAACACGAGCAGCTACATTTATTCAGTTTGGGACTTTAGCCGAATCAACGGTGAGAGGTGCGTTTTTAAAATATAAAATAAAATTTGTTGTCTAATACTAATTATCATTATTACATTATTTCATTTTAATGGACAAATAAATTAAAATAATAATTTTAGTTACCACTAGATAACCCTGTGACGCACTGGGTCACACTTTGCTTTGAGAGAAAATGTGTGCAATTTGATGCGACTAGAATAAACCCGGACTTTTGGTAACCGGACAATTCGGCTGTGAAAAGTCGGCCGCCAATATTTCAAACCCGGATGTTTCGGATTTATATATTTTGATTCTATTTAGTTTTAAATCCCCTCAGGTGTCTAGATAGTCATTTTCGCCTTTAAAAACGAAACGCGGCCGAAATGTCCGGTTTGAAATATTGGCGACCGACTTGTCCAGGTCCGAACTGTCCGGGCCAACTTGTCCTCGGCCGATTTATCCTAGATTCCGGACTTTTACGCACTTGCAAATAAATAAATACAAAGGGAGACTACTCTATAATAAGCAGTTCTCCTTTGAAGCAGTTCTCCTTTGAAAAAATCGGTTATATGATAAATGGGGTGTCCGGATACAAATCCCACACTATTATTATTCAGCTGCAAATCACCCGGATAATTTTGTTGCATTCTTTAAGTTAGCGCATTTTAGGTGTACCTTGATTCAATACCTCTGACTACAATGCCTGTTTCGGCTAATTATAGGTCACAAACAGATAAACCACATCAAACTTTTAGTATTATATATTTCTAATCTAATAATTACAAATAATTAGTATGAGAAACAATATGTTAATATTTACCAGTTCAAATCGCTTTTTATCATGAGATTCCCATAGAACCGCAGACGTCAGGAAATACACTGACCCTTTTCTTTTAATCCGTTGTATTGAAAAGAAGAAACAAGAAAACGAGACCGGGTTTGCAAGGGACGTAACTCTGTCATTTCCGGTGTGTGTGTACGGTGACGTGGCAAACCGGTCGACGGGCGGAATCAAGATGGCTGAAGTGTCTATTAAGTTTTTGGATCAGAAATCTTTACGGGAAAAACTAAGTCTATGGGATGCCAATGTTGACCCCAAAGCCCAGCTAACTGACCGACAGAAGGACATTCTCATAGAAGTGTCAAGTCAGGCCCAGCTTAGACCTCTACCGATTGAGGTAGGCGGTTAGAGTTTGTCTTGTTTACATTTGTTACGCCTTTATTTTTGACATTAAAAAAATGATAATAAATAAAATTGACTCGATTGCTTTCATGTTTATCTTTCTTGAAAGTATGACTTGTTTGGTTAGGAGTTTTTTTAGGGATTTTTGAAAAAGTTTACTATCCTAAAACAGAAAATAAAAATTCGTTGGAATTTATATTTAAAATTTTTACGAAGTGTCACGTCGTAACATTTTTAAACATTAAAATCGAATAAATTTTTATTTTCTGTGTTTTTTTTTTTTCGACTTCCCTCTTATATTTTTTTATTGAGTGATTCGCGAATTCTTTCCTTTTATGGTTCAAATTTATTTACTGTTTCACTGCTTTGCTTTTCTATTGTTTTCACCCACCTCGATGATCCATTTTCAAAGCTTTAATTTAAAAAGAAAATGCATAGCTTAAACCAGTGGTTCCCAACCATGGGGGTTAAGGTAGCCAAGGCTATTCGTATTTATTTAGGTAAAAATAAAAGTCCAATCTAGAGACAGGATTTTCTGCACTTCTATTTATCAAGTCGAAAGGCTCGAAATAAGCTCCAAGTTGAGAATGATTTAAAATGTGCTCTCTCACGAATAGACCCACAAATCGAAGAACTAGTAGCAAAATGTGTATATCTGTTAGTTACGATAGCAGAATTCTTATTTTTTGTAATAAATTGGCATTTCAAATGTTGTGTCCCTAATTATTTTCGCTTTCTTTCTTTGAGTAACAAATACACAACAGCTGTACAATTATACAATTAATCTAATTCTTATTATAAAGCTGTCTAATTATGCGCAAAATAAAGTTATTATTTGAAATTATTCTTTGTTGCAACTTAATAAATGGAAGGGAGGAATACTAACACCTGATTTTAAAAATGTATGGTAGACAATGCGGTACACGTATATTTGAGTGGAAAAAATAAACAAGATTAAAATGCACCACAGCTGCGCCGTGCAAAAAAGGCATGTTATCGTCTGCAGCTCCCATAATTTGAAATAGCGGTCAATTTACGTATACAAAAACGGAATGAAAAATACAGCCGGTAAATATTTGTTCAGCATTTTGTTATATTTAATAAATTCATCCTTGTTATATTTTTATATGTTTCAGCCGAACCGCTATATAGAAAGAATTAAAAAATACACATTTAAAAAATATCAGAATAATCAATAAATTTGATAAAAAAATCTTCTTTTTTTTTTAAATATTGAATGAGAAAAAAAAAGTTGTTCACAGATCAAAAGTCTGAATTATAATTAATCGAATAAAACTAAAAATTTCCCTAAAAACATTCCTGGATATTATTCTAAAAAAAGGTAAACATAATTAGTATCTCAAGGGATGTATCTGTAAAATGTATAAAAATCTATGAAAACATGATTATATAAAATAAATAAATAGGCTTTTGAGCTGTGAAAAAAATGTTTTTCATTCAATATCTTTTTAAAAAAGATTTATCATTTTTATCGATTTATTACAGTATTTTTCAAATGTATATTTTTTATTCTTTCTATATTGTGGTTGGACTGAAACGTATATAAACATATTATAACAAGAATGAATAATTAAACATAATGAAATGATGAAAAAATATTCACCGACTGTATTTTTAATATATTTTATTCTGTTTTTTGTTTATGTAAATTGACCGCTATTTCAAATTATGGGAGCTGCAGACGACATCATGCCTTTTTTTTTTGCACGGCACTGCTAATCTTGTTTATTTTTTCAACTCAAATATATGTGTACTGCAGTGTCTACCATACATTTTTTAAAATCAGGTGTTGCTTACATGCTAGAAATTTATTTTCATTTTATTCATACCTACATATTGATCAGGAAGTAATGATTAAAACATTTATTATAAATCCATTTAAACAAAAGGAATGAAAATAGATGGAAATTGATACAGTTAGTAAAAATGTTTTTTGTCTTGTCTATAACTTTGAGAAGAGTCATTAACATTCTAAATTTTGGTCAAACAATTGACTCTTTTTGTATCCTTGATATTCTCAACATAGTGTTTCAGCCAATCCATTCTTCAGCCTCCATCAGGTGTATAATCCGAGAAAAGGGGAAAACCTTTTTAATCACTGCTACCCACAATGGTTTATTGCTGGGTTTAGGTTATTCATATGTTCTGAAATTTATATGTATCTATGTATCTGGACTTCACCCAGCCTTAACCATTCATAGTAGAAACTTGAAAATTTGCACACACACTCCCCTCAATGAGTAGGGAAAATGTTTTTTTTTTTCTTTTTGGAAAATTCCATTCCAAAATAGGTCTTAGAGGAGGGGTTCAATATGCAATGTAAGTTTATGCTAAATTGGTCACTAGATTGTGCCCGCTTGTTTTTTGAAAAATTTCTTTTTAGTGATCACAGCCCAACAAAAGGCGAGAGAAGTAACTTATTCATTGATCACCCCCTTTTCCAACTTTTTATTTGATCACCCCCAATGCAGCATATATGGGTGGTGATGATTCATAATTTCCCTTGGAATGCTAGTTTTTGTTTATTTTTAATTGGCTGAAGAAAAATAAAGTTTGCCTCTTTCTCTCAGATTGTTCATCCGACGAGGGCTGAATAATGGATCGGCCGAAACATAATTTTCACAACATCATGGATGCAAAGGAGAGATTCAATTGTCCAAACAAAATTAGGAATATTTTTTGCCTGTTGTCAAACCTCCTTGTTTTCAAAACCTAAACGACTTACTCTGAACTTCTGGGATCTACAGATGCATGATTAACTATAGAGGATTAATAAAAAAGAAATCACTGTCTTGTATATGTGAAGATGAGATGCTTCCGTAAGCCAATATTACTACCTTAGATGTCCGTCGGCTTTCACGCTTGCTCTTTTGAAAAATTCAGACTGCTAGTGATCACCACCCAACAAGAAGTAATTTATTCATTGATCACCCCATTTTCCTATTTTTTAATTGATCACCCCCAACATAACATGCTGCCAAAAGATGTTGGTCACGTGACGGTTTCTATTCAGTGATTAACCAGACCTTGTTATGTTTTCTTTTTGTAGTTGCCTTTGGATGATGTTCCAACGCCGCAGCTGGCTGCGAAAGAGGACAACACACCAACTGACACTGAATCCATGGTCTTTTTGAAAGGGTCAGAATTTGGGGAAAAAATAGAAAATGCACAGCAGGTAAGGAAA
>VCCN01000819.1:2617879-2630156 GCA_006491835.1 Architeuthis dux | reverse complement strand
TGAAATTTCTATTAAAAAGTGGTGGGGCTGTACTTATTTATGGGTGATACTGTATCAGCATGGACAGTATTTTCTAATTGATCTAATCTTTTGACTGCACTTGATAAAAACTTGTGTCACCATTGGTAATCTTTCCAAGAGATTGTAATAATGAATTTGAAACAAGAATTAAATTAATGAAGCTTATAAAACCGGCCAATGTGGAGGATTTTCCATCCTCACAGAAATATGTGACTTGATAATTTTACACGCTTCCTTCTTTTGCAAGTAAGAAGGAAGGATATTACTATGAGATATAGGGCAGGGTTGCCAGATTTGGCCAGATAATCCCAGTCACTTACCCAACACAGGCATTGGAATACCATCGAATTTAGAAATCAAGTGAATCTGGAAGCAATGTTCCCTCTAATTTTTTGTAGTCAGTGGGTGCAAAAATCTTATGTTGTGCAAAATATTTTCTGTGACAAAAGTATGCGTGCATTTTTGAATTTAACATAGGGATTCAGTATTTTTTTCAATAAAAACTCAATAAGCTATCTATGGAATTTGAAATAAATTTTGTATGTACATTAATTTCTTTTGTGGCTGGTTGCAAAACGTGGTTGCCGTGCACAAAGGTACTCTGGTCTGGAGGCAGAGGTTCAATACCAGTCTCTTAAGACAGATTTCCAAATTCAACGCTATTCCAATGCCTATGTTGGGTGAAGCTCTGATTATCTCCCCTTCTGGCCAAATCTGACAATCCTGATATAGGGTTGTGGGTTGATTCCTAGAATGTGTGTGTAAAATGGAGATAACTCCTGTTAAGCCTTAACATAAACTAAGCTTGATCATCTCTCTTTTTCGACAGCAGAAAAAAAACAACTTTATTTCAATACAAACCTTTAACGTTTCACACACTCTCCCACTCAATGTTAAAACCGTAGCACAAATTAAATAAAAACAACTTTATTTCCATACAAACCCTTAAAGTTTCACACACTCGCCCTCTCGGTGTTAAAAACAGCACACAAATGAAATTAAAACAATTTTATTTCCATACAAACCTTTAACGTTTCACACACTCGCCCACTCAATATTAAAAAACAGCGCACAAATAAAAACAATTTAATCTATTCAAAGCAATAACAATCTGTTTTTCTTTCAAGGGGGATAATCCTTAGTTCTTTTGAAGGCTAACAGGAGTTATCTCCATTTTACGCAAGCATTCTAGGAATCTACCGGGTTGTGTAAGTGCCACAGTTGGACATTTTTCCATATTTTCTATTCTCATTAAAATATACTTGTGGGATTTGGTTAATACATTTTTTTTTCCTGCAAATAGAGAAAGACTATTTATGCTGTTAAAAGTTTTATAAGTGTGTATGTAAAATATGAGGCCAAGCAACTTTGCAGTCATAAAAATTGTTGACTCACAAAATCATTGCTGTGTAAACAAAACATTTGCTTTGGGGTTTTGAACCTTTCAGTGAAAACATTGTTGGGTATTTTTTGTGAAGACAGGTCCAGCAGAGATACATACACAAGTTATTAAGTAAGTTATCTCCCTTGGATAAGAATTTCTTTTTAAACTCGGTTATTTGTGATAATGTGTTAGCAGAGTGGAATATGTGTGTTCTTATTTATAACTTGAAGAAAATAAATCACTGAAAAATATTCAGGAAAAAAAATATCAACAATTAAGTACCTGACTTTCAATAATTTTCATTATGCAAAGACATTTAATTTTTGAGCTCATCAAACAACTCCTTGTGTTGTTTATTTAATAAATATATTCTTGATACTTTTACACCACAGTTTTCTTCATTTTCTTCTGAATATTCTTAATAACTTACTTCTCAACTTGAGTATATATCTCTGCTAGACCATCTTTACAAAAAGTACCCATTGTTGCATATAAAACAAAACCTTTACAATGTTTGTGTGCTTGTGTGTATATATATATATATATGTGGGAAATGTGTGATTGTATTGTATATTATATTTATAGTGTTTTTTTTTAATCTGGCTCTTTTTACAACAATTTTCTGGTGTTTGAGAAATGAATAGAATGGGCAACTGTTAGAATTGCATTTTTTTTTATTGAATATCTGTTGTGAACAATGTGCCAACCAAATTCTTCCTGGACTGATGAGAAACATATCCATTCTACGGCCTTCATCGGGTGTACTATCTATGTGTAAAGAGAAAGACTTTTTTTGTAGTATGTGGAGGGAGAAATGTTTACATTACTCTCTTTAGGAGGAAATCTGAATGATAGACAAGAGAACGCTGATGGAGAGTGAGAAAACTGAAAGAATCAGTATACATCAACTTGTCAGTTAAATGCACAAGCCAGACCAGCGTGGATTTCAACTTGGTGTGGCTTTCGCCACTCAAAAGGGACACAGTATGGAATTCTTTGTTTAACAAAGAAAGGAGTTAAAAACATCTGCAACTCATGTAACAAGTGTTGATGCTAAAAAGAAAAAAAAAATTTCTGTTTGCTACAGTTCTTACCTGACCTTACATGAAAAAGAGTCCCTATCTTTACATACAGATGGTACAACTGAGGAAGGCCATAGAGTTGATTGGTCGAAATGTGAGAATAACAAAAAGAATGAGGTCAATTGTCTGAAAAACTCTTTGAATCATAACACTGTCAACAAAATTAAACTTTTTTTTTCTTATCAAGGTTGCCGTACAAGACCAATTTTAGATGCAGATTACGAATTTTGAGTCCGTTTCACTCTAGTATGTCTCATTTTTTTGCTACGTACACAAGTCAAAATTACTCTGTATAAAATATACAAAGAAGATACTATGCAAATCTATCTATCTCAATCTGTGGCCCTATTTGGGCTTCCAATAAAGACTCTCCCGGCATCTTGGTCCTGGGCCAATTTCACCAGCAGTTCTCTCCATGTCTGCATCCAGGTCACAACGCCAGGTGTTTCTTGGTCTGCCTCTTTTCCTTTTCCCTTGTGGATTCCAAAAGAGAGCATGTCTTGTAATGCTTGGTGCAGGCTTGCGAAGAGTGTGACCAATCCATCTCCAGCGTCTTTGGAGGATTTCTTCCTCTGCAGGTTACTGTCTTGTTCATTGCTACAGTTCCTTGTTGCTGATGGTATCTGGCCAGCGAATCCGTAGAATTCTTCTGAAGCTGGTGTTGGTAAATGTCTGGATTCTTTTTATTGCGATGACAATTGTTCTCCAGTTTACTATGCAAAAGGACAAGCTAAAAACGTTTAGTCTTGAACCCCCTATGGTGCTCTATGGGGGTTATATGTTATAAAATACAGCTTTCATCTCATCATAAAAACTAGATGTGATACAAGAAAACGAATTACATTTCCGGAATCAGCATCCAAAACTACATAACGTACACCACAACATGTCTGATTAAAATTTGTTGTTGAGCAATGTAATCAGAAGTTTCTTTTATCAATTTCAAATTTGGTCAAAGAATTATTTACATTCCTATTTGTTTTGTGGAATAAGACTGTATGAAAGCAGGCATCTGATCCAGTGGGTTACTTGGCCATTGTCACCGACACACACGCTAATGTTGTATGTTCATCATGAGATTTCACTTATTAACATTATTTGTACTTCCTTGACTTTCTCTCTCTTGTTATATCTTTAATGTAGACTCATCATCATAAAGTGTATCTAGGGCACTAAGGAGCCTGACAGTGTCCTTGGCTGTGCAGAAAACATGTTAAAATGATAATTTATACATCTTCATTATTTAAAACATTAGGTGAAAAAGAACTATCGGCAAAGTCGGACGACTTAACCGTCAAAAATGCATTGTATCATAAGGACTGATTTGACTGCTCACCGCTAAAGAAGCTAACATTTTAAAAACTTTTTTTTACTAAGCTGGCACAGCAATGACTGTTTGAGTTTTAGGAAACAAATGATTATTTTATTTTATTTTTTATTAAATCAAGTATTATAAACCATTTTTATTAATTTTTGACTGCTATTTACCTGCATCTTAATTTTTAGTAGTATTTTTTAAAAAATCACTGTAAGTGGTTTACAATGAGCGAATAATAACTTTTTTTTACTAAAACAAGTTGAATTGTAATTAAAAAAACAACTAAAAGTTAAGATGAAGGTAAATAGCAGTTAAGAATTAATCAAAATGGTTTACAATACTTCTTCTAAATAAAAATTGAATAATAGAATAATCGGTCGCTTTTTTTAGTAAAACCAAAACAATAACACTGCCGGTGCCAGCCTTACTGAAATTGTGATTAAACAAACTAAAAATTAGGATGAATGTAAATAGTAGTCAAAAATTAATAAAAATGGTTTACAATACTTGATTTAATAAAAAAAATAAAATAAAATAATCGTTTTTTAATAAAACTCAAACAGTCATTGTCGTGCCAGCTTAGTATGAAAGTAAAAAAAAAATGTTAGCTTCTTTAGCGGTGATCGGTCAAATCAGTCCTTTAGATGCGATGCATTTTTGATGGTTAAGTTGTCCTACTTAGCCAAATTATCTTTCTTCTTTGACATGAACATTTTTAAAAAGCCATTTATTGTTATCAATTACTATCTCCATCTTTTTGGGATTTTTTTCCTTTTTTGTTTGTAAAATAAAGATGAAATATTTTCATGAAATTTTGTATATATAACATTTTTAGGATGACTTTTTTTTCTGTCACTTTGGATTCCTGAATGGAATTCACTATTTTCATCTTTTTCTTGCTTTTGAATTTCATCAAATTCAAAAATCGTGAATGACAAAAGGTTTTAAAAAAATTAAGTTGGTGGTAAGGAAGGAGCGTGCTGAAGAATGGCTAATAATATTTTTTTTTTAAAGAAATAAAATGATTTAAAATGTTTTTGGGAATTGTTCTCATTTTATACAGCTTATACTTCTCTAATCCGATGCTCTGTGATCTGGCAACTCTCATGGTCCGGTACAATATGTATCTGCAACCATAGTTCTTCAATTCGGTTTCAAAACACAGTTTGAATTGTAATTTATCGGTTTATAAACCAACTCCTTAAGCCAAATGTGTAAAATCTTAACTGCAGTTTGAAACCAAATCAAACCAAATCGAAGAACTGTAAATTTGACAACTTTTGATGTTTATTTTAGGATCAAATATAGAATGTGGACCCCAAAATATTTATTATTCTTTAATGTAGTTAAATGGGTCTGAATTCTACATTTCATCCTTGTTTTAATTAAATTAAATTAAACTTTGATTACCGTGTAATCTGAAAATTTGATCTTTTAACTTAAATCAATTTTGGAGTCCAGATTGTACATTTGATCCTAAAATTAGACATTGATATTTTCTATAGTTTGAGATTGAACTCCATCTTGTTGTATGTGTTGTTAACACAATGTTTCTGTTGATCCATTCTTCGGCCTTACTCAGGTGTAACATCCGAATGTGATAGGGTAAACAGAAGTTTTTAATTTTTACTTTCGAAGGAGATAAACCTTATAAAGTAGGATATGGGTGTTTCTTTATCCTGGTCTTGTCGGGTTTGGGTCTGTTGCGCAGCAGAAGTCACATGTCTGACATGTTGATAGGAGCTGCCTCTTTGATTTTTTTTCTATCTTGCCCTTGATTATGGCTTTTCTGTGTTCTTCAAGTCTGACTTTGCGGGGATGGCCTGTTTCCCCAGTGTCGATTTTTCCACATTTACAGTAAACGCAGTTGTTTGTAAGTTTCGGATTGTGAATCGGCCCACCTTGCTTAGTAAGTTTCGGGGTGTGTGTGAGCAGCCGAACCCAACATTATGGCGGTGGCGGATTCTCTGTATATGTCCTGCTACTCCTAGGATAAAGAAACACCTGTATCCTAAGTTATAAGAGTTACCTCCTTTGAAAATAAAAAATTAAAAACTTCTGTTTACCCCATCACATTCGGATATTACACTTGACGAATGCCGAAGAATGGATCGGCTGAAATGTTGTGTTAACAACGTACGCAACAAGAAGGAGTCCAATCGTCCGAAAAACTATTTGAATGTATTTATTGATTTTTTTCTTTTTGAATCTTATAAATTATTTTTGATACAACCAATTAAAAATCAAAAATAAATAACACAGCAATCTGTATGTTGAATGACCTGGCAAGATTAGGGGTGCGGTCCATCTGTATTTCCTTTTCGAATATGTTTACATTTTCCTTTAAGGGTCAATTTCTGTTTCCCCACATTTTATGTGATCCAGCAATGGCCAGGTCCCAAGGTTGCCAAATTGAAGAGATACAAATGTATAATGAAATACACTCTGGTTGCGTGTGTTCGCATGTATTTGGAGATAATAATTTGTATGTGACCAAAACGCCATATCATATTACTGGGGCTAGAAAATAGGTCAAATGGCTGACAAAGTCATAACAAAGAAAATAGGTTCGACCAACCAAAGTAGTTTAAGGCTGGTAGTGATTTTTCAAAGGCGGCAGTTTAGAGTTAGTTGGAATCCAACACGCAGGAGCAATTGGTCAAACCAGCCAGAGAGCTTGGCTCCCCAGTCCATTAGTAGGAGGAAGCCTTGATTTTTGAACTGCTACAATCACTGTCCGTCCTTCAGTGCAGAAACTCATTAGAATTTTAACAGAAAATCAGAATTCAATACCCCTGGTGGCCCACGAATAGGCCTGGCAACGAAGCTATGAACAGGAATAAAACAAACCCATATTTTCAATTGAAATCAATAAATTTTGTCATCTTTATCTCCCGCCACGTGGAAGAGCCTTTTTCTCCGGTATGGACAAAATGTATATTTCCCTCCACAGAATCTTACCTCTCGTAAATCTGCAGCCCTGAAACGAGACGTGTCTCCTGTCAGCAGAACATGTACCAGATGATTATACTACAAATCTACCATCTTTGATATCAATTGTTGTTTGGAGGATAATTTTGCTCATAGGCAAAAAAAGGTTTTTTTTATCAGGATAATGACTTGCATTTACCAGGATTTAAAAGATGTTTAATGGCGTAACCGTCCAAAAAAGGATCGCATCATAAGGACTGATTTGACCGATTATGATTTTTACTTTTGTACCGATGCAACAGTGTTTGTTTGAGTTTTAGTAAAAAACGATTATTTATTTTTACTTAGATGAAGTAAACCATTTTTAATAATTTTTGACTACTATTTACATTCATCTTAATTTTTAGTTTTTGTTTTTTAATTACAATTTATTTAACATGGGCAGTATAAAAATAATAGCTTTTTTTTTATTAAAACCAGTTTGAAATGTAATTAAAAAAAACAACAAATAGTAGTCAAAACAATACTTTGTCTAAATAAAAAATAATAAAATAATCGCTTTTTTTCTAAAACCAAAACAAACACTATTATTTAAACATTATTTAAAAAACTAAAAATTAGGATGAATATAAATAGAAGCCAAAAATGAATAAAAATGGTTTACAATACTTCATCTAATAAAAGAAATAAAATAAAATAAAATAATTGTTTTTTTTTTACTAAAACTCGTAAGTAAACAATCTTAGTTTTGCAATCCCTTTTTAACGGTTAAGTCGTTAATTATTGCCAAAGTTTTAGCTATGATCAGATCAGAGGTAAGTAAACTTTTTCTGAAAATTGTTGTCTTGCAAAAAAGAAGCAAATAAATAAAATAACAGCAGGAGCAGCACAAAATCTAAGGGAGATAACTCTGCTTTGGTGACTGGGCGGGTTTTACCCACAATTCTTTTCATTGTCATGGCAGTCGGATGTTGAGGGTTTCCATGCTGTGGCAAACGTGTTTTGAAAACATTTAAGAAAAGATAAAGAACAAAATTGTATCTTTGTATTAATTTTTGCCTATATGAAAAAAATGGGATCAGGACCGATTGAACGGCTTCGGCAGCTGGAACTGATTGAACGAGAAATAGCCACTGCAATCCACAGTTCAGGTAAAACATCAATGATTGAATCCTTTATTATTTATTTTGTTAGATCAAGAAGTATTGTAAATATATTTTCTATAGTTTTGAGAAGGGTCATCAACATTCAAATGGTTCTTCGGACGTTTGAACTCTTTCTTGTTTCTTCACGGCGTATAAAAGATCAAGAAATCCTACGCTATGAGCGTTAACTGCTTTGTAATTAAAAACTTATGTTTATCCCCCCCCCCCATCACATTCGGATATTACACCTGAGAAGGCCGAAGAATGGATCGGCCGAAACGTGTTAGCAACACAAACAACAAGGAGTTCAATCGCCCGAAGAACTATTTGAAACTAAAGTATTGTAAATGTTATTAATTTTGTAATACTGTTTTCTTCCATTCTAATTTTGTTGTGATACAAAGCACGGTAAATAGTAGTAGTAAACAATTTAATGATCAATGATGATTGTAAATCTATTCTAACATTTATTTGTTTGTTTTTAATTAAATGTGTCTTTCTTTCATCTTCTAAGAAGAACCTAACACTTTATAAACTATTGATATGTTATTGATAATTGCAAATTGGATGTTTTCTTTAGGTATGGACATAGAATATTCATTTGAAACAAATATTGCACTTAATTTTAAAATATACTGACCTCATTAAAGTTTTTAGCTTTGAAATAGAAGGGTGGAATCAATAAATAAAATAAATTTTAAAAAGCTACACATTTTAACAAGAAGTTTGTGCTAAAATGTATTACTTTAATCCACGATCCACGGTTAGCCCCCCAAATACCCGGTTATAATTAGACCAGTGACTCCCAATCTTTTTGAGTCATTCCCCACTCACTTTTAAAATTAGATTACTAGTATTAACTCGACTTGATAGATAGAAGTGCATAAAACCCTATCTCTAGACTGGACTTATTTTACCTAATAGCCTTATTCCTCTCTTGGACGCAATTTACCTAATAGCCTTATTCCCCCCGGTTGGGAACCACTGAATTAGACATACTGTAATACGCAGTCAGAATTTAATTAACCCGATCGGGGAGATCCACACTCAAAATATTGATTGAGTGTATATGGTCACACCTGAAAAATAAAATAAAAAGAATGTTTGGGACTGACGCAGACATGCCTGTGGCGGGAAGAGATATCCAGGAAATAACATATTTTCTAAATTTATTTTTACATTAAATCTTCATTATATTTTCTAATTAAAAAGACAATTGTTACCTTTTCCATGTTAAACACTAACTTTCATTAACATGGAAAAGGTAACAATCACCAATTAAATAGATAAATGATAATATTGTAAATAAATTATATTTCATTAATAAATAAAAATATACTCTTGTAAATAAATAATTGTATTATAATGTTACATTTCATATTGTTCACATATTTTCTTAAAAATCTTTTAAATAAATAATTAAATAAACACATAATGTTACATTGCATATTGTTATGGTTTCCAAACAGTAAAAATAATTAAAAATCGAACAAACAATTTATTTAAATACAAAACAATCGAACAAACTATTGAAATTGTTAAATATTTGGGTAAAGTTGGTTTCGCATTCCGAATAATGAATAACCACCCTTATATTTCTTTACCTAGCCTGATATTCGGACTTGTCAGTTTTAACGCCTGAAACAAATTTTGCAAAAAAACAGGAAATATAATCCAACATTTGTGACCAATATACTTAGCCCACTTTTCAAATCCAAAGGAGGTGTCCTAAACTCAATGATACCTCAAATGTTGTGCATTATGGAATCACATACAAAATATTTACTTTGAGTGTATAGAGGATGGTTGCCGGCATCCGAAAAGTTTTGTGGATGAAAGAAGCCGATCTATTGATGAGAATCGGGTCTTCTGTGAGGTAGGTTTTGTGGACACCAGCTTGATGGGTGAGATTTCTCCATAGTAAAGGTTTTCAAAAGTGGGGTAAGAAATGACTCCATTTAAATACGATCAATGGTAGAAAGAGGGAACAGCAACAAGTGATAAACGAAAGAGACAATCCTTGAAAGGGACAAACATTTCTTTATTCATACAAGGGTGTAAATCTAGTTAAATGTTTGTTCCGGTATATTTGTTTTAGTGTAGGTTTGCGTTCATGTAAATAAAAGGTTTTGGCTAAAAAAATTTCCTCTTAGTCTGCTTTATTATGCTAGAAATGTAAACTCAAATTACTGAACAAAACAGGGTGGGGGTAAATTTACTTCCAAAAAGTTGCCAGGGTGGTAAACTGGACGAAAAAGGTTGGGAACCCCTGTGCTAGACCACAGAAAAGGGAAAATGTTTGCAGAAGTCTAAACAAGAACATTTTTTCCTGCTTCAGTGAACTTATTGAACTCAAATATCAGTTATAACGTTTAGGTATGAACAGAAATGAAAAAAGATTTCAAGCATGTAAGCAACACCTGATTTAAAAAAATGTATGGTAGACACTGCAGTACTCATATATTTGAGTGGAAAAAATAAACAAGATTAAAATGCATGACAGCTGCACCATGCAAAAAAAGGCATGCTGTCGTCTGCTGGATAATTTTAAATAGCGGTCAATTTTCAAAACAGAATAAAATATATAAAAAATACAGCAGGTAAATATCTTTTCATCATTTAGCTATATTTAATTATTCATCCTTGTTATAATATTTTTTTTATATAAGTGTCAGTCAACCCACGATATAGAAAGAATAAAGAATTTCACAGATATCGGAATAAAATAGTCTTTTGGAAAAAAAAGTTTTTCCCAGTTCAAAAGCCTGAATTAATCGAATAAAACTAATAATTTGCTGGAAAAAATAATTATTTTACTGTTTTTTTAAGTCCCAAAGTAAGAGTTCTGTTTCAGCAGTTCCTGGATATTATTATAAAAAAGGTAAACATAATTAGTATCTCAAGGTATATATCTGTAAAAATCAACGAAAGCATGATTATATAAAATAAATAAATTTCAGACATTTTTTAGTGATCACAGCCCAACTTTTTAATTGATCCCCCCAACACAGCATATATGGATGGTGGTGATTCATAATTTCCCTTGGAATGCTAGTTGCTTCTGATACTCTTTACTCCTCTTGACTTCTATTTTTCAATGAACTCCTTGTTTTGGAAAAGTGTCCAAAATTAAACTTTCCCAGACTTGAACAATATTGATCTGATGTCTTTTTCTCTTGGTCATTGAGCTCTTTTCTATTCCTAAGTTTTCTCAGGTCAGAGCAGTGTTGTCAATTTAGAGGGTTTTTTTTTTCCCTTCAGTTTTTCATCCCTACCCATATATGATGTGTTGGTGGTGATCAATTAAAAAGTTGGCCTGTGATCACTAAATAATGTCTGAATTATCAAAAAACAAAAAAGGGTAGTGCGTGTGTGCGCCAAATTTTAAGTTTCTACTATGAACTATTAGGGCTGGGCGAAATCCGGATAGATACATATAAATGTGTGAATAACATAAACCTTTTTTTTCTTTCTTTAAAACATCTAAATTGGTAACACTTGGTCAGAGGTCCATTTTTTTTTAACCTGTCAAAATTTGATCCAAATAACTATTGATCTGATCCCATTTTTTCCTAGATCAGAAAGCCTATTTTTATTGTATGTTTAAAGGAGATTAGAAATAATATCCTGCTGACTTGTTTTTCTCTGGCCTTTTGATTTAATGTTTGTTTGTTTTTCTAACTTTTGCAGGGCAAGCTCTGCAGGAATTGTCCAAAGATAAGCCAAGCATGAAACAAGTGGAGAGTCACACAACAAACTTCATCAAAACTCTTGAAGGAGTTGAGAGCGGACTCACAAAGCAGATCAACTACCTTACCCAAGTGTCTACAGGTGAGACATTTTATCTTTGTATAAATACAGAAATAAATTGGTTATGTGACC
Source organism: Architeuthis dux (assembly GCA_006491835.1). Classification (NCBI taxonomy): domain Eukaryota; kingdom Metazoa; phylum Mollusca; class Cephalopoda; order Oegopsida; family Architeuthidae; genus Architeuthis; species Architeuthis dux. The sequence continues at coordinate 2,618,393 of VCCN01000819.1, read as the reverse complement.
TTCTTTTAAACACATTCCGGGCTCTCTTCTTTTAACCAATAGACATTTTTGAATAAGTTATTTGACCAAATTTAGACTTATTTTTGTTTTGTTTCAAAACCAGCTAAACAGTTCCTTCTGTATTTTTCCGCACCCGAACAGGTCAACCACATGAAGGTTCGTGTTATGCTGCCCAAAAAGATCTTCTCATGGCAATGCACAGAGTGGAACACGTCAAGAGTCGACTGAATGAACTTGAAAAGATCCACAATGAACATATACGGGGTTCACTTGCCTCCAACGCTTCCGCAGCCTCTTCGCAACCAGGATCCGGCTTGAGACGCGCATTTCTGTCTCAATCTCAGAAATAAATTTCGCCCCTCGCTCATCTCTTTTTGAAATCTCATTAGCGTCACCATTTCATGTTGAAAAGGATTTTCATCAGACTAAAATAAATTTCACCATATTTATATGCTTTTGTTTTTTTGTTGATTTTTCCCATTCGCCTGATGAATTGTATGTGGCAATGAAACAG
>VCCN01000819.1:2544865-2561317 GCA_006491835.1 Architeuthis dux | reverse complement strand
TTAGGGTATATGTGCGTTTCTTCAAATTTTCCCATATATATAACCTTTGATGGGGCTATGACTGTGCCCATGGCAACCCTTTGATCTGGAGAAAATGTCTTCTGTTGAAGATAAAGCTGTTGAGTGTTAAAATGTGGTTCATTAGGGTAGTTATAACCCCTGTATTAGGCTCTTTAAGTGTTCTGTTGTCTAGGCATTCTTTGAGGGCTTCGTTATGTTTAATATTAGAATATAGTGATCTTACATCCATTGTGACTTGGATCGCATTTTGTGGTATTGTTTTATATTATTCATTTTGTTTAGAAGGTCTGTTGTATCACATATGTAGGACTTTATTTTTTTAGCTATGGGTTGAATGTAGTGGTCTACATATTTTGATAATTTAGTAGTATCGCAGTTGATCGAGGAGATTACTGGTCTGCCAGGGTTATTCTTTTTGTGTATTTTGGGGAGTAAGTAGAAGCGAGCTGGTTCGGTGTTCACGGGTTTTAGTGTTTCTGTTATGTTTTTAGTATGCATTTCATTAAGTGAGTTAATTAGAATTTTGTTGTATTCTTCAAAGGGGTCATTCGAGAGTTCTTGGTAGAATTCTGTGGTGCTAAGTTGTTTGTTGGCTTCTTTGGAGGTATTCCTCAATACCTCAAATGACTAAAGCAGGTGGTAGGTGTCGTTTCTTGTGGTTTATAATGTTGTTAGTAATAGCTATTTCAAAACTTTGTATGGTTACATCTGTATTATTGGGTGTGAATGAATTATTAGCTTCTTTGAGTCATTCTAGGATTGTAGGTTCATGATTATCAGATCTGCCGAAGTGTGCTCTAAGTTTTATTCTCATAAAGAATGATTTAAGCTCTTGTTCTAGTATATTCTTATTAAAGTGTTGTGGGCAGGGTCAGAAGTTGAGGCCTTTATTTAATAGTTTAAATGTGTCTATATCAAATTTATGTTGGCTTAGGTTGAGTATGCGTTTGTCTGGGTCGTTTTTAACTCTAATATTTTTTCGAAGTTGTTTTGTAAAGTTTGTAAGAAGATTTTGTATACCCCCTCCAAAATCTATTGGTTGGGGGCTTACCTCGTTTTTCGAGGATCGTGTTGGTAAGTTCGGTGTCAGTGTTCATGGTTTAGTAGTCCTTGGGTCTCTGTTTGTGTTATTATCAGGCTAAGGTTGTGTTGATTATTTGGTTTTAGGGTATAAGCATGGTTTTGTTTGTATTTCTTCAGGTTCCTCTCTACGGTTGTATTGTCTTCTTGGTGGGTAGGTTTGATGATTCCTTTTTTCTGGAGTGCTTTTTTCTTCTTTATGTGCGAGATATAATATATATATATATTCTGGCTTGCCAGACTTAAATATTTGCTCTGTTTATGGCACCTGGTATTCCCTAATGTTCACCCATCTAGGTATTGACGTTGCTTCAGTGATCTTATGAGAACCAGTGTATCTAATGTGATTTGACCATAATCCCCAGTCCTTGTGCTGAGCGCTTAGCGGAGAGGCATTGAGTACCATTTTTTAAAGTCTTTGGAACGACTCGGTGGATAGAACCAGGGCGAAGCGAGCACTCTACCACTGGGCCACAGTGATTGGTATAGAGAGGGGGGGGGGGGTCGGCAACCTTTTTGCCTCTGTGGGCCGGATCGCATATTAAGGAGTGGATGGTGCGCCAGATAAATGACAAAGATGTTCGAAATGTAGGAATTATCCATTTAAATACCTCTAGTTATATTTTGCCTAAAATCAACGAATAACGCATGATAGAAAAATCATTTGTGCTTAACCAAGGATGCCAATTAGTAATCCAAGAACTTGATTAAGTTGAAATTCATTTCAATCAAAATATCTATTGAATCAATAATAAAGCCACAAAGAATCTTTAAAACATAAAAAGTAAGCATGATATTCCATATATTTCTTTGCAGGCCGATTGAAATCCCGGCTCTGGCCCGCAGGTTGCCTATACTCAGTATAGACTCAGGATTAACAGATAAAATACAGTTAAAAAGCGTGTCACTTTGCAAAACACGCATTTTCAGAAGGAATTTGTTTTCTTCCTGTAGACTACTTGTACAGCATAGAGCCACATCGAGGTGGAGGGAGAAGTGGATTCATGCCTTTACCAAAGCCGCTAGCGCGAAGTGCACATACGCAGCCTCAGCACTACTCGATTCAATTTTCCGAGCCATTAACCTCTATGTCACTCCGCACCTCCTGTGACAGAAATCAGATGACCATTGAGGAAGTCCAAAAGGCAGAGTGTCAGTTTGTGCTTGTGTCAACTTAAGAGTGAAATCCTGTTATTAAGTAAGGATGGTAAGTAAAAACAATCACAAATAAAGACTAACTGCTTTGATCAACATGTTTGGAGATTAAATTGATCTTTCTTTAAATGAAGAAGAAGGAAAAATAGGAAGTAAAGAAAGAAAGAAAGAAAAAAAATAGAAATCCTTGTCTTCAAATTGGCACGTGTGTCTCTTGTGACAAAGTGGATAATTCCAATTGATTTATTTAGAGTTCTTCCTCCAAGAAGATCACTTAACAGGTCAGCTCATTCCTTTACACTCCTTTCTTTGAAGGATAGACACTTATTTAGCCTCATAGCAATTATCAGATTATCAAAAATTCTTCAAGTACAGGATTGACAGCTACAAGTGGAGGTTGAGGAAAGTTCATCAACCTAACTTTAAGCATATTTTAGCTTATTGGTAATTTACAACAATTGGTGCTTTTTAGTATTTCAATACCTATACAGGTTGGGTGAAAAGAAACTCCCTACTGGAAATTAGTAATAACTTTATTATTTATTGGTCGATTGTAATCAAACTAGCTTTACTTTGGATCATACAATGGTAGAATTTGCCTGCTAGAGCGTTGTCCACCAATTTCGGTATGGCCTCGATAGACCTTTGCAGTAGGTCTGGCAGTATGTTGGCTATAATGTTGAATGCACTCCTCCAGTTGATCCAAAGTTTGTGGTTGGTACGATACACCTCCTCCTTCACCCCCCCGCACAGGAAGAAGTCACAGGGCCTAAGGTCAGGGACAAAAGTTATATATAATTTCTAATAGAGTTAATTCTCACCCACCCTGTATAGTTAAACAGTGCAAAATAATATTTAAATTAAATTTCTTATTTTGTTAAGAGTTGAATTTCACTGAAATTTCTTCCTTTAAAGTTTTCAACCTTTTTTGGTGAAAACAACTACAAACTCTACATTAAGCACACCAAACTGACGGGAGTCCATTTTTCTTTAAGATGGGACTATTTTTATATGCATGGTAATACACAACTTTGAGCGCAACAGGTTTGAAAAACATCACCATGAAAGCCTCGGCTATTCAAGTGCCGAAAAAATACACCCCTCATTGAAATAGTGTTGTAATTTAAAGAGACGTGGAATAAAAATTATCAAAATAAGCGAGAGGTTGCAGGTTTAAATTGAAAGGAAATTTCACTATTTAGCCACTTTTCGAGCTGTAAACAGCAAGGTTTGGGATACCTAATTTAATAACTAACCGTGAACATTTTTATCTGAATTTATGAGATGAGGAATAATTATCATACACAGATTTACTAGTGTCCTTATATTGGTTGTTATAGTGACAAGGTTTGGCTGCTGTACTCTCCGGCTTTCTTCAGCTGTTGTCATAGTTGGTAATCTTGAACGGAGCCCTTTATTCAATCAACAGGGATAGATTGCTCTCATTCTGTTGTCCATGCTGGTGAATACCTTGTATAAATTATTTCTCCCTAGTTGTGATGTCACTTGTCTGCCTTTTCCACTGAACCAGAGTATATGACTAACGGTCTTGAGTTCAATCCCTGGGTTGGGTAGCACAGAAAAGTCATATACAAAGAAGGCTGGAGGGTACAACAGCCAAAACATTGTGACTATAACAACCAAGATGGGGGCACTAATTCAAGTAAATCATCTTTAATAACTGACCATGAACAATATTGAACTTTTATGAGTGTATAATAAAATGAATACTAGCATTCCAAGGGAAATTATGAATCACTGCCACCCATATATGCTGTGTTGGGGGTGATCAATAAGTTAAGTTGGGCTGTGATCACTAAAAAATGTCTGAATTTTCAAAGAACAAGCAGGCACAAAGTAGTGACCAATTTAGCATAAGCTTTCATTGAAAATTGACCCCCCCCCCATTAAAACCTTATTTTGGAGGGGAATTAAAAAAAAAAAAAAAAAAAAAAACATTTTCCCTACTCATTGAGGTGGGGTGTAGGTGCAAAACAAAAAGGTCTGAGCGAAGTACAGATATATAAATAGATCAAATTGAACCTGCCTCTAAAAACCTATTTGGGGGCAATTTAAAAAAAGAAAAGAAAAGAAAAGTTTTCCGTACTCATGGGGGGGGGGGGATTTCAAGTTTCTACTGTGAACAGTTAGGGCTGGGCGATGTCCGGATACATATAAATGTGAACACATGAATAACCTAAACCTTTGGTAGCAATGATTAACAAGAATACAGTCTAAATGAATAATTTGTTGTACATTAAAACCTACATAGGTCAAGCAACACAAAGGAATATACAGTGAATGTATATTGGTTAGTTAACAATGAACAGGTTATCCTTTTCTTTGTATAAGGCAGATGGATGCCTCAGTTGTATCTCCAGTGACGGGATGACAAGCACAAAACTGATGGGGAGGGGCTATAAACGAATACATATCCCACTAATCAATTTTCCTAGCCAAAAATCTGTCTATTTCAGTATCAGAAACCCGAGTGTTGCCAGAGTATCAGCCCTTTAGCCTTGTATGGCAGTTCAACTAAGAGCCGGCTACTCTGACAAAAAAACAGGAGAAACAAACCAGGAGTGGAGCCCCTAAGGCAGACTGGTGGTAAACACTACCTTCTTTCTGGTAACTCCAGCAGCCAAAAGGTTGCCAGTAGTAGTGATGTCTCATCGTACCACTGGAAAAACGACCTTGGAGGCTGAAAGAGTGGGATCATCTCTGCGCCATGACTGACCCTCCCACTTTAAAGACATTTTACGCACAGGTTGCTATGCAAATCTCTGCACAGCCATAGACATCACGGAACGATGGTCAACCAACGACAACATTCTTAAGATTTGTTTCCCCATTGTTTCAAATTTCCTGGAAGGAAGACATTGTGTGGTTGGCTTTTCATATAGAATTTTAAACTCCCCCCTCCCCATTACAATATCACTGGAAACAAAAGAAAATCTACACAGACAAGCAAAGAAATATTTTTATGACTCATACGACTCAAATTTGTGAAGAATTTTACTCAAGCAAACTGTAGCAATAGGAGCCCTAGATAGATAGAATAAGTTTAAATGCGTATATACAAAATTGTGCAGTGTATATAAAATACGATTGTCAGGTCAGGAATTAGAATAAGGGCTATATTGACGAATGGTAGACAAAATGAATTGTTTTATTTGGCTGAAATTGAAAAGTAAGGAATGTTTGTTATTAAAATGGGGGGTTTTGCTTTGTTAAAATAACAATTCCAAATTGAATCCCAATTATGAACAAGAATTTACAACAAAAAAAAATGTTGGCTGATCAGACTAAAAATAAATAAATGCTGTAATGTTTTAACGTCAAGAAAAGATCAAACAGTTAAAAATGGGTATACCGATAAATAGGGGTGAATACCCAGAGACAGTTGGAGAAGGGAGAGAGACCAGGGCCAGCTATCCAAGAGGTCTATCACCTGTGTCCATGGCCCCTCCACAGGGGGGCACAGTCAGTCGAACTCAGTATTTCTAGAGCTGCACAGCGAGACACGAAGTGTAGAATATGAGACACACGAAGTGTAGAATATGAGACACACGAAGTGTAGAATATGAGACACACGAAGTGTAGAATATGAGACACACGAAGTGTAGAATATGAGACACATGCAACTTACAGAGTTTAAAAGAGAAACACAGCAGTTATGTCGTTTGTCTGTCTGACAACTCAAAATTCAATAATATTCTGGATGAGAACATTAACCTACAAAGAGTGTTGACAGTAATGTTTGTAGTATCACGTTTCTTACAGTGCAGATTCCCAGAGGGTCGCTACTAGTAGAGTCGAATAAAACAAATGAACATGAGATTTAAAATCGGACTGTTTTTCTCAATGAACCAGTTGACTTTCATATCAGTTCCCTTCAGCAAAGCCATGGCACACGAATGAAGAATGAACTTCAAACCGTATCCGACCAGTTCCAACTATACACAACCAGCACCGAAAGCAAACGAGCAGTTCATACCCTCGTTATGTAACAAAACTTTACAGCTGGGCTGGGAAGCTCAGCTATAAAATAAGTTGGGAAGTGAACAAAGGGTAAAATTGGATTTATTTTAATACACAAGCCTAATACGATCAACTCAAGATGCTGACTCAAGTTATAAAAAGGAAACATTAACACATGAATAACTAGAAAGCACAGACCACTGCCAATACTATACACTAACTAAAAACAATGAAAATCAGTTCATATATAACTATGAGGACAGGAGAAGTAACTGTGTAAGTTTTGATTTTCCATATTTCAGCCTATATATATTCAGCATATATGAAAAAGTTTCTTAATCAAAAGAGGAAAAAAAAAAAAAAAAAAAAAAAAAAAAATTTGGAATCCGCCCAAAATTTAATCAATTCTACCCCAGGCCCATGCTCACACAAAATGTCATTGAAATTCATGGAAATTCATTGAAATTCATAGAGATATTGTGTGGACAACCAGAGACACATATCAATGAATACATATACCTCTTCCAACTTTGTTGGCTGAGATAAAGCATTCGGATTCCTGCTTTTGCAGATTTTTCAAGACTGACAATTGGAGGAAAGGCTTCTTGCTTAAAGGTTTACTTTGCATAAGTGATTTGTAGCGGCTGGCTTATTAATTGGGCTGATATTTGACATTTTGAGAGAATCGGAATCGGCCGATTATTGAGTCTCGTGAGGCCGATTTTTATTCTAATAGGAAAAAAAGTACCTTTTAATTTAAAATTAAAACTGAACGGTTGAAATAGAGGGGGATAAATAAGCATGTAATTATTCATGAATTCGGCTTGGCGAGATCAAAGGGTTGACAGAGTTGGAGGTGGGGTCCAGAGAGCCGACCGTACAACACAGAGTGAAGGGGTATGGAGGGAGGGCAGAGGCAGTCATGTTGGTTCTTAGCCTTCTTTCTCTCCTACGAAAGAAAGGAAGGGAAGGCTTCTTTAGCTGTCGGCTGGTTGTCACTGGAAGCAAAGTGAAGAAAAAGACAGGCGGGGAAGAAAAAGGTAAACATTGAAGTGTTTATAACTAATGTATACATTTCATAACTTTTTCATTTCCCAAACAGAGACAATGCACATTTTTTTTTTATTTTCAAACATTTTTCTGTGTTCAAGTGAATAATACATTATTTTAGATGAAAAAAAACCAAAAAAAACCAAAAAAAAAACAACACACCCACACAAACAAAACATACTGGCCATCGGCCAAAACTTATATCAGTCGACCTCTAATAATAATGATCTATCTACCATATTTACACGTGTATGATGCAAGAATTTCGATATAAAAAATTAGGGTCAAAATTGTTGTTTAGCATTTTATAGAGTTTGAAAAATCTTTTTAAAAAATATGATAATATATATTACTGATTTTTAGCTACAAATGTGGGGGTCGTATTATATTCAAGATTGCATTGTACTCAAGTAAATATGGTATATCATACAAATATCTAATTCCATTTATCTGTATGTGACCTCTAAGTAGTCAAAATGGAGCTTTGTAGCTAGAGGTATTGAATTAAGGTACTCCTAAAAATAAAAAAATAAAAACAGTTTTGATCTCTTATTGGGACCCAAGTTCCGATTTAGGCCTTCCACTGGAACTAGCTGAAAATCCTACCCTTAGGACAGGTTTTCAGCTAGTAAAAATAATTGGCCCGATTCCATCTGATTTGTTTTAGTCAAAGTACAAAAAAGAAATTATTTTACCTAAAGAAGCAAAACAAAATCACACTAGCATTCCAAGGGAAATTATGAATCAATGCCACCCATATATGCTGTTGGGGGCGATCAATTGAAAAGTTGGGCTGTGATAACTAAAAAAACCAAAAACAAGCAGGTACAATCTAGTGACCAATTTAGCATGAGGTTACATTGAAAATTGAACCCCCCACTAAAACCCTATTTTTGAGGGGAATTTTCAAAAAAAAAAAAATAATAAATAAATACATTTTCCCTACTCATTGAGGGGAGTATGTATACAAAATTTCAAGTTTCTACTATGAACGGTTAGGGCTGGACAAAGTCTGGATATGGATAGATACATATAAATGTGTGAACACATGAATAACCTAACCCTTTGGTAGCGGTGATTAACAAGAATGACACCTCCTATTATATATCTATAATACTATGCAAAAGTTGCTATTTTTGTGTGTGACGTTGTCCGTATGTATGCATGTCTGCAGTGAGCATCACAGCCAAACTAAAAGTCTGAGACGTCTGATTTTTTTGCATGGATATTGACTTAACCTGGGATAAAACATAGGCTATTTTGCTTTTTGAAAATTCCAACAATATCAAGTGAGGGGTCTGATTCACAATACAAGTATAATGCTAAACTGAACATATGTTTTATGTCCATTAGATTTGTGACGTAGTAAGCATCTGTAAGTGTTCCAAAATATTCGTTTAGAATAGAGAATGTTTTTATGGTCGGGAGTTAACTATAACAGTTTTTCTTTATTTCTTACAAAAGCAGACATCATAAAAATTCCTTTAATGTTGTGTAAATAAACAGCTTTTCTTCTTCCTTATTCTATTTGCATTAGTTTGTGCATATTTTTCTGTTTGATATATTTTTAAAATTTTTAAGTGGAAATTTGTAAGTAGACTTTTTAAATGAATATTTTTACTATTGTTTTCGCTTAGATTCCAAGTTAAATTCTACCTCATTATTTAATTGTACTGTAAATAAAAATTTCTTTTCCTCTTAATCTCTATTTTCATTAAAAGATATTTAAAGCATTTAATTATTAAAATATATTTAAAACATTAGCAGTCAGAATGTTGAAAATGGCCTAAACAGCCATAACATCAGAAGGCACACACCAATACACAAGGCGGAACTATGTTCATAATAATGTTAATTTTAAAATTTTAAGGTTTTTTTAAAAAAAATCTTTGAAGTTTTAGAATTTTAATATTTTATAATGTCTAGAACACTGAAATTGAAAATATTTTTCATAGTTTAAAACATTAAAAACTTTTTTCACGGTTTAGGGGTCAAAATCAGGGAAAAATCTTTCATTTTAAGGATCTAAGCCGAGGGTGGAATTTTTCCCTTTTAGGAGTCAAAAATTCATTTGGGAAGTTTTTTTGTTTTTTTTAACCTTTTAGGGGTCAAAATTGAGGGGGAACTTTGTTTTCCCCTTTTATGAAGTCTCTATAAAATATCATTTGTTTTCATGTGTTTTTATATTGGAAGTTATTTTTCTCCAGGAAACACTGGGTAACCCTGCTATTATATACTGTTAACACGAGTTACTGCCCTATCTCATGACCATGGTACTTATTATTTGCCCTTGAATCAGTGTATGACAACATATGACCAAAAGGAGAGGTGTTATTTATATTTGGCAGTGAGCGTAGTTCAAGCATGGCGTCTTTGAAATGATCTCCATTGGAAACTCGCATCAAACTCATTTAAATATGTTCTGTTTCTACCAGTGACGATGGTGTTAAAATTAATCAAATTCAATATGTGTCTACATTAGCACCAATAAAGATAAGTCATCAACGACCTGCCTATGTATCAAGTTATTTTACCAACTCTAAAATTGAGATACATGCTCTTACCGGGTTACCAGTACCACGGGTTCAACAAGTGAAACATTCATTTCCTTGTCATGAATAAAATTTTAAGCACGTGAATAGGACAAAACCTAGATTAATAATAACAAATCTTGTGATAGATAATTGATCTACAACTAGTAAAGTCCACAAAAAGAAACAAAGTTTTATTTGATGATTGATAAAAATTCAACCTCATGATTATTTCACTTTGTTGACAGTGATAAGGAAATCATTTTCAGCTCAGGAAGTGAAAAGACGACAAAGTATGACAAACTTCACAAATGGATTGCCTCACAAGGATTAATTTGACCGAACACGGCTAAAGAAGCTGACATTTTTTACTTTCGAGTTTTAGTAAAAAAAACGATTATTTTATTTTATTTCTTTTATTAGACAAAGTATTATTAATTTTTCACTACTATTGAGCTACCATGATTTTGAAGCTAACATTTTTTACTTTCATAGCCGACGAATTAAAGAAAGCATATCAAGTAAAAAAATATCGCTGTTTTGGGGCAAAAAGTTGTGATAAAAAGCAACTAATAAAATTAAAATAAACTAGAAAGTAGTCAAGAAAATTTTAAATAATTTTATTTAATTGTTTTGGGTTAAAATAATTTACTTAGTTTTGTCTTTAAAATCTTAAATAAAAAGGAAATTTATTTGTGATATTTTTCTTTTTTTTTTTTGCATATGCGCTTTCACCTTTTTATTTTTTGCTGTTTTCTAACCCCGTCTTGCATGATTGAAAACAATGTGTATGTTTAGTTGTGTGTATTCAAGGGGAATAACTCTTTAGTCTTAAATCTTTGGACCCTACTCTTGTAGGAGTACCCAAAAATTAAAACCCAAGATGTGGATGCAAGTTCCAGAGTGAAACATTGTGTAATATAAATATTAATAATAACACCAGCTCATCTGAAAAATTCACACAGAAATAAATACTGATGGTTTCTAACTCGAACAATTCTCACATTTCAGCCACGTTCTTATGTGTATACAAGAAGACAGTAATTTGAACCCAAGTAAAATTTTCAGAATTACAAATGGAAGGGTGATGAGAAAAAGAAAAAGATATGTTGAGAGCACAACTTGTAGATCAGGCGAATGTCCTAAATATTTTGCCTCTGGTATTTGTGCAAAGTGACAGCCTTGACAATGGGAGTGCAGTGACATAGGAGTTTTTTCTTTTTAAAGTCAGTTTGAAATGACAACTTAGAAAGGGAAAATAATAAGCAAGTTGAATATGCTGTCATCTCTGCAGTATAAAAGACTCGCATTCAAAGGGAAATTATGAATCACTGCCACCCATATATGCTGTGATCACTAAAAAATGTCTGAATTTTCAAAGAACAAGCGGGAACAAACTAGTGACCAATTTAGGATAAGCTTTCATTGAAAATTGAACCCCCCCCACACACACTAAAACCCAATTTTAAGAGGAGAATTTTCAAAAAAGATCATTTTTTCCTACCCATTGGAGGTGAGTGTACAAAATTTCAAGTTTCTACTATGAATGGTTAGCGTTCAGCGAAGTCCAGATACATAGATAAAACCTCCCCCCTCTAAAAACCTATTTGAGGGGGAATTTTCAAAAAACAAAAAAAACGTGTTTTCCCTAATCATTGAGGGGAGTGTGTGTACAGAATTTCAAATTTCTACTACGAATGGTTAGTGCTGGGCAAAGACCAGATAAATAGATACACATAAATGTGTGAACACATGAATAACCTAAATCTTTGGTAGCAGTAATTAAAAGAAATTGGCTTATTATTGCAAACTGTCCCATGCGTGATATCCTTACCACAGTTGGAAGAGGGAGGATGTATTCATTCGCCTGTCTATCCATAGGATATCTCCAAAAGTTCACAATGAATTTCAATGAAATTCTAAGGAAGGATGGGCCATGGCCTAAGGAAGAATTGATTTTTGGATGAATCCTGGAATTTTTTTTGATGGCAATATATTTTTTCCTATATCAAGTTAATAGAACAAAAATTGAAAAGCCGAAACTTACAGCTACCTCCCTTGCAATGGGGTGCAGGTCTAATCTATTCAGTTTTTAGTTAGTGTATGGCGTTGGCAAAGGTATATGCTCTCTTGGAGTTATTAATTGTATCGTAATAATGTTTGGGTTATTGATAGAATTAAGATTATAGAAAATTATCATTTGAAAATTATTTCTGTAGATAATATAAAACCAGATATAACCAAGTTTGAAAACCTGTTTACATTTGTGAACCAATAAACTAGAAGAAATTACATTGGGAAATTTGAGCCCAATTGTTTTTTTTATCTCACTCACTCTCACATGCTCTCACTAAAATTCCACCAAAAATATGCTAATGGCCGATTTCTATAAAAATTTAGGGATGTATTCAATTTTGAATGAATTTTCTTATGAGAAGGGTATTTTGGTGTGTTTATTTTAAAGTATGTATGCATGTGTAACCCAAACGTTCAGAAATTAATCTTCACAACATTTTATATATGCAACTCATAATAAAAGCTGTGTGCGTTTGTGCGTAAGGGAAGAGGTAAGGAATTTGGAGATCTTTCATAACTAGAAGTCTTTGTTAAACTGAATAAAATAAAAGTCTATTTAACAAAGAAAAAAAGAAGAAAATCAAATCTTAGCAGTCTCCACTCATAGTGTAATATTTAGCACGTGTGCCTCACACGCAGAAGGTCCCAGATTTGATTCCCAGTATGAGTGAAATGTGTGGAACACTCTTCATTAGGACAAATTTCCCTGTGCAGGGCACTCAGCAGATAATTGAGTACAATCTAAGCTGTGTGTAGTTTCCAAGGGGGTGAGGAAAAACACAAACAGTTTGATGTAATAAAGTCAAATGGCACATCAAAGTTGCAGCACTGGAACAAAATCTTCAAGGGATACCTCCTTGCCTATCACTGGTAAGCTATCACCAGTGTCATGAAATCAGAGATGCTACCAACGTAATTCACAGTTGTCACCACCAAGTGTCGAATCGCAGTGTCTGGCCTTTTATAGCCACATCCGGGTCACTGTCGACGGCTTGTTTGGGTTTTGATTCTTCCATGGAATTGCCCAGTTCCTTACGCAGAACTTTGAGATAAAATTACTGAGTACAGTATTACCTGCTATTTACGACCACCCCTGCTGCCAGCTTATGACCATACATTCCACTCATCATTTAAAAAGACAGGTATATTGAGATTTGATAAACTTTATTGACGAGTAGAACATTATCTTCCTGATAATAATGTTTCATGAGAATCCAAGAAGGTTCAATTATAAACATTAATAATTTAATGGCACAAATATTTTTTTAAAAAAACCTTAATAAAAACATTTCCAGTAGATTTAAAAAACAAAAAAACAAAAAAAAAAAAAAAAAAAAAAAAAAAAAAAAAAAAAAAAAAAAACAGTCAGCAGGATCGAATAAAATTTCAACGGATTTAGTTTCTCTTGGGAATTATCTTCATAGAAATGCAAAAATGTGTCAACCTCAAAAAGATTTAATCGAGATTTCTTAAAATTAAAATGGGGTGACTTGAAAAAAAAAATATTTTCCATATGACTTTCTTACAAAATACTCTTCTCATAAGAAAATTCATCCAAAATTGAATACATTCCTAAATTCGGCCATTAGCATAGAATTTTAAAATATGTGTGTAAATTCGGCTCAAATTTCCCAATGCAATTACTAGTTCATCGGTAAATGAATGTAAACATGTTTCAAACCAGTTATCTCTGGTTTTATATTGTCTACAGAAATAATTACCAGTCAATGATTTTCTACACTCTTCCTTCTAACAATAACCCAAAGATTTTTACGATACAATTAATAGATTCCAAGTTACAGATGTTTTAATCGACACATGTTGCTTTTTGCCAAAAGTCCGTGAGAGCTGCTACCCTCGATCAAGAGACATGAATCTAATTGAAGGCAAGGCTTTTAAATTTGAATGGAAGCCTGCACTTTACGAGCCTAAACTATAAAAATTAACCCCCCCCGGTTTTGTTGAAATAAAATGGTGTGTTTGTGTTGATTTTATTACAAGATAAAGGGACAGATTACTTGGGTTTCTGCTAATTTACGACTTGTTTAAGGTTGTTAAATTTTACTGATCAACTTGAGTATGATGCCGTGAAAGGCATTTTTTTTTTTACTGTTTAAGTGGTCGTTTGTAGGGTAATTTTGCTGGTCGCTGATTGCGTTCTGCAGGTGGTCATTCACGACAGGTCACTTAACATTGCAGAAACATCCCTGCATTGAGAAATTGGTCGTTAGGACCAGGTGGTTGGAGAACGTGTGGGTCGGAAATTGCAGGTACTACTGTATTCACGAGGAGAAGCAGACTAATTTCTTTCTCATTGTAACCTCCTCTGTGCCTACTTTAAGAAAAATATATACTTTAGGTTCGCTTCCGTTCGGGAATTGGAGTTATTTTACAAATAATTGTGCAGATATAGTTTAATTTATGTGAAATTTTTGTAGAGATTTACACTTTTTGTTAAAAGTATGCCAGAAAAACATTTTTTGAACCAAAACCCTGATTTTTTAATTTTTTTTTTTACTTGAAAATTTCAAGTCGTACCCTAAATATCATGTAATCTTACATTTCAATGAAATGTAAGATTACATGATATTTAGGCTATAAAAGAAGCACATAAGTCAGCTTGGTGCACTATTTTGCCTTGCTTAGTTTTTTTTTAGCTTCACACTGCAATTCGGTAATTTGCTAAAATTTTTATTCAAAATACTAAAAACAGCACAATTCAAAACACCATAACTTTTGATTGACTAAAGATATGGCTATCATTACCTTTCATGTTTCCAAATGGCCGCCACTTCAGCTTCAGCTGTTGCTGATAGTGAATTTAAAGTCAAAGAAAGAGATGAGATGAGATGAGAAGAGTCCCCAGAACAGCATTTTCAGGAGGGGGGGGGGGGCTTGATACCGTTCATTGACTGCCATGCAGCACCCAAAGTCCTATAATACAGAGCAGGGGTAGGCAACATTTTTGCCTCTGTGGGCCAGATCACGTATTAATGAGCCAGAAAAGTGCCATAAATAACTTGAAATATGGGCATTATCCATTTAAATATATTAATCACTGCTACCAAATCTGGCAAATCATGCTTGCGACATGTAAATTTAAGAAAATTTCAATTTGTCGAGAACTTCTGCTTTTGTTCAATCTAGCTGAAATTTTCAGGGTTGAATTTTCTCTACTGAAATTTCACCAAAAATTAAGATGATGCCCATGGGCCCATTAGGTGATTTGATTTGGAATGACCAAATTACATTAGTAAATCTTTCACTTTTAACATTATTCTCCATGATGTGAAACAGAAAACAAAAAACGTGTAACAACCTGATAGGTAGTAGATTAGTTTGCAGCAATGTATATCACCATCTGAAGTCTTAGAACTCTCAAAGCATCAACAGAAATATACTAGATATTGTAAATGATGAAAATGATCTTGGTATCATAGTAACTGATAAACTATCATTCTCCAAATATATTGCCAGTGCTGCTGCTAAGGCAAACAGGGTGCTAGGACTGATTAAGCATACCTTTTCATATATAGACAAGGACTCGTACTATATAAGACTTATGTCTGTCCACATCTCACGTACTGTGCACAGGCCTGGTCACTGTACTTCGAGAGATAAAAATCTTTTAGAAAAAGTCCAGAGACGAGCAACTAAGTTAGTACCGGAATTAAAAAGTATGAGTTATGAGAATAGGCTAAAAGTCTTAAGGTCAACGTTAGAAAATAGGTGGGATCAGGGCGACTTAATAGAAATGTTTAAGATTATGCTTGGTTTAGAAGTAGTAAACCCTGATGTATTTTTTTTTATTACTAGAAGGGTGTAGAAGGGACTGAGAGGCCATATATATATCTATATATATATGGTAGAAGTAGATTGAATATCAGAAAATTATTTTTTAGCAATAGAGTGGTAGGACTTTGGAATAGATTACCAGAATATGTAGTGCTATCAGCAGATGTAAATGATTTTAAGAAGAATTATGATGTTTATTACACCACCACAAAGGTTTAAGGCCCTAGATATTGTGTAAGTATGATTGTTATGATGCGTATACTTTTTTTTCCTTCACACTAAAATAAAATGTTCTAAAAAGTCCACTTTTGTGATTGCTAAAGCAAACCCGTAAGCACTTAAAATAGATATGAAGCTAATGTGAGACTTTGGAATCACTAAGCAAAGTAGAACAACCACTCGGCTTCCCACAAAAAACATAGCTAATGCCAATTTTGTAAATATGTTGCCTGCCTGCATGAAGAAAGTTAACAGATTTGTCGATAACGCATGACTTGATGTAGACCACGAGGTAACAGGTGTTGATGATTCAGATCTTGAATTCAGTTTTGAAATTGGGTTAAAGGCATGAAAACTTTCAAATGGTGTGGAGTGGCATTATGGTTACCGTCACAGAAAACAGAATTGGAGAACTGAGTTCAAGTTTTGACCAAGGCTGCTTGTGTTCACTTTGCACTAATGCCATAGGGAAAGGCATGAATCCACTTCTTACCACAACTAAGGGTAAATAGCAGGTCAGTTGGAGCCCTTTAGCCCTGTAAGG
>VCCN01000819.1:2528815-2544315 GCA_006491835.1 Architeuthis dux | reverse complement strand
AAAAAAAACCCTGTACAGATTGGGCTAGTAACTCCACGCCACAAAACCTACTGCTACAGCAAATGGCCCTATGCTTCACAAGGTGTCTACAGGAATAAACGCTATAAAAACTTTCAATGCATTCGTTTAGGTTTAATGGGAGACTTGATTCATCAGTTTAGTTTCTATTTTCAGCTGTGTTATTCCATTTGAACACATGCACTCATGAATCATTATTTATATTTGTGTAGATAGATTTGAAATAAACATATACAACATGGGAATCAATGCTATGTGTATCAGATGACTTTAGCCACACTGATGAGTCGTAAGACGATGAAACAGTGCTGTATGTGGATTTGACTAATATATATATATATATATATAAGATTGTAATGACAATTCAGAAAACCTTGATTTGTACAAATGAGATTTCTTAGTTTATTTTGATATTTCGCCAGTTCATTCTTGCTTCTTCAGAAAAATTGATGGGGATACGATCATATGTGAAGTGTTAATCTCTATATCCTGGTGACCAATGTGGTGTCCTAATGGAGATATAAAATATGTGTATTTACCTTTTAACTTTATTACATTGTCAGGGATACGGACACTAATAGAGACATTAAACATTTGAAAAATAAACACTCAGCTATTAAGACATCATCCAAATCTATTATTTAAAACATTTAATGTCCAATTAATTTAATTATTGATCACTAAACCCGCCTACAACCAGACATGGACTGTGTGTGGCAGACAACTTATATCTCCAATTTTTCTGAAGAAGCCAGAATGAACTGGTGAAACATCAAAATAAACTAAGAATCTTGTTTGTACACAACAAGGTCTTCTGAATTGTCATTACAATCTAATATTATTGGATAAATTATAACTCACATAAATATACTGGTCATATATCCGTAATAAATAAAGTATTAAAGGTGTACAATCTTCAAAAGTAGAAAACACTTTAATATTTTTGCACAAACTTTGAAAATTCTAATAATGGAAAATGCTAAAATGTTAAGTCTGCTCAACATTGATACTTTAAAAAAGACAAAACAAAAAACAAGCAATGCCGAACAAAAAACAAATTTTTGAATCAATACATACATACATATATATATATATCTCACATATGATATGAAACCAATAGGGAGGTGAATGTATTTGTTAAATCAACGATGACAAATCCAAAAATACACAGAAATTCTTTGAAGAATTTTCTGCCTAAGATCTTAATCTGAAATCCAAGAAAACATCAAAAGCAAAACTTGAGAGGGAAAAGCTTTAAATGTCTTCTGACCAAGTCTACAAATGTCACAAAAAAAAAAAAAAAAAAAAAAAAAACATGACAATTACAATTGATGCTTTGAAAACTAAAATAGGTAGTTTGTCGCGTCTCTCTCTCACACACACACACACACACACATATACATATATATATACATATACATATACATATACATATCAAAACTATTGGACAGATCGAGCTGAAATTTGGCATGCACATACAATTTTCAATCCAGCGAGTTAGACAGTTTATCACACCACATTATTAAAAAAATAAATAAAAAATCATTTTATTTTAATATGTATCTATCAAATGATTTGTTAGTACTGGCCATATTGAAAAAAAAAAGTTATTTGCTCTTTTTAGTGTTAATGTACATAGAATATGAAAAGTTTCTATAAAAAGCTTCCAAGGATCCTCTAATTCCACATTTGTATTTACATGCCTTTTCCAATAAAATTGTCACCATATCAAAAATTATATTTAACTTATATTGACTGCAAAATGAAAGGTGAGTTTGTGTAACCATAGCAAAGGTGTAGAGACGTCACTGAAAGGCATAAAAACCTATTAGATTCAAATTCATTCAAGTGAATTATCTTGAAATTGTAAGAACAAACAACCTATATTTTTTAGACATAGATGTGATAATGTTAGTTCATTTCAAAAGGACATTAGTTTGTTTTTTTAAAGTGAAAATTACATTCAACTTAAGGTACTGTTTTCAAAATCGTAAAAATAAAGAACATATATTTTCATAAATTTGTTTTAATCACTGCTACCAAAGGTTTAGGGTATTCATGTGTTCACACGCAAGCACACACACTGTGTCTGTATGTATTTCTAGTGTCCAAACAGGAACTAGCTGAAAATCCTGCCTATAGGGCGAGTTTTTAGCTAATTCTTAAAATTCTTTTACTCCAACCCACACAGCATCAGAAATTTAAAAACAATTTTGAAAAAATACAAATCCTATTCAAAGCAGTTGTCATATTTGAATAACAAAGAGTTTTCTAAATCTGACAAAATGTCAGATCCACAACATAGGACAATGCCAATTTTCACAAAACATTTGGTGCTAATGCAATAATATATGGGGGGTGCGTACCCCCCCCCCAAAAAAAAAACAAAAAACAAGGGAGATAACTTAAAATCAGCAATTTTTCTCGCATAACTTATTTTCTTCATGCTCAAAATCCACATGTGGCAAATTATTTTAACTGAAACACAGCAATTTGTTCGTTTTTATGTAAAATGTTTTTAACCAAGCTTTTTGTTCTCACGCTCCAAAATTATTATTTTTGAAATAAATAGCAATTTTCCTTGCTTTTATAAGAATTTAGAGTTATCTCCCTTGTTTTTTAATATGGGCGGTGCATCACTGCATTAACGCCAAACAGTTAATATTTGAAAAGACAACTTAAATATTTCAATTCATTTGTACAAAAAAAAAAAAAAAAAAAAAAAAAAAAAAAAAAAAGAAGAGAAAAACGAGACTGTAGCCTTGATCAACACAAAAATGATATTTAGAAGAATAGCATAGTTTCTATCAATTGGGTGGAAGGGTCCATGAGGAGTTGGGGGAAGGATCACCATTCTAATAGTTGTTTATAGAGGACAACCGATTAATTAGGACAATAAGCGGCATCTGCCGATTATTTAGCGTCATGAGGCTGATTTTTTTCTAATAGAAAAAAAAAGTACCTTTTAATTTAAGATTAAAACTGAAAGGTTGAAAGAGAGGAGGCAAAAAAGCATGTAATTTTTCATGAGTACAGCTTGGTGAGATCAAAGGGCTGACCGAGTCGGAGGTGGGGTAGTAAAATCCAGAAAGCCGACTCTACAATACAGAGTGAGGCGGTATGGAAGGAGGGCGTGGGCAGTAGTGTTGGTTCTTAGACTTCTTTCTTTCCTATGAAGGAAAGGAAGGGAAGGCTTCTTTAGCTGTCGGCTGGTTGTCACTGGAAGCAAAGCGAAGAAAATATGGGAGGGGAAGAAAATAAAGGGTAAACATTGAAGTGTTTATCGACAGAGAACGTTGTTGGAAGCAGAGAAAAATCAAAGAGGCAGCTCACATCAAAATGTCGACTAAATGCATTAGCCAGACAAGTGCGGATTTCAACCCGATGTGGCTTCCACTTCTCAACAAATCCAAACCCGACAGAACAAAGACACAGAAACACCAGGGCCATGTGCTATAAGGGCTACCCCCCTTTAAGCATAATTTCTGTTTAACCCATCATACTCAGATTTTACACCTGAAGAAGGCCGAAGAATGGATCGGCCGAAACGTCGTGTTTATAACACAAATAACAAGAAGGAGTTCAACCGTCCGAAGAACCATTTCAATAATGTATACACTTCATAACTTTTTCATTTAATCATTACTTTAGATGTAAAAAAAAAAAATTTTTTTAAATAAAAAATAAATTAATAAATAAAAATAAATAAAATAAAAATCGGCCATCGGTCACCCTGTTCTCTAAATACTGGCATCGCATCGGCCAAAACCGATATCAGTTGACCACTAGTTGTTTATTCCTGTAGACCCCAGGTGGAGCATAAGATCGCAACTACTGCGATTTCAGTAGCAAGTAGGTCTTAACAGGGTGGAGTTGCTAGCTCCAAGCTAAACCCTCCTCCTTCACCAGGGCTTGGGACAAGCTATGGCGACTGCCAATCTAGGTTGTGTGTGTCTTAGATGGACTGCCTTACAGAGCTAAAGGGCGCAAGCTGTCCTGCTATTTACCGATAGCTTGGGTGAGGAATGGATTTATGCCTTTCCCAAGGGCATTAGTGCAAAGTGAACGTAACAACCTCTGTCGAAACAAACTTCCGTTTTCCATGCTGGTAACTGTTATGCCACTCTGCACCTCCAATTCTAATAGCCACAAAAAAAAAAAAAAAAAAAAAAAAAAAAAATTAATTGCATAAATAAATGAATGATGATTCATTCTGTCTCTGCTCCTGCCTAATTGGGAAAAGAATCTTTGAACCTGGGGCTAAGTGCTGTGCTTTGGAAAGGATGACAACAATCGGCATAGTAGGACGACTTAACCGTCAAAAATGGATAGCATCATAAGGACTGATTTGACCGATCACCGATAAAGTTAACATTCTTTTTTTACTTTTGTACTAAGTTGGCACGGCATGACTGTTTGAGTAAAAAACAATTATTTTATTTCTTTTAATAAATGAAGTATTGTAAACCATTTTTATTAAATTTTGACTGCTATTTACGCTCATCTTAATCTTTAGTAGATTTAAAAAAAAAAAAAAAAAAAAAAAAAAAATCAATATGTAAAGATGATTTAACAAATAATAGCTTTTTTACTAAAGCCAAATTGAATTGTAATTAAAAAAAAAACAACTAAAAGTTAAGATGAAGGTAAATAGTAATTAAAAATAAAAATGGTTTCCAATACTTTAAATAAAAACTAAATAATTGATCCCTTTTTTTTTTACTAAAACCAAAACAACACTGCCGTGCCGGCCTTACTAAAATTGTGATTAAACAAACTAAAAATTAGTATGAATGTAAATAGTAGTCAAAAATTAATAAAAATGGTTTACAATACTTGATTTAATAAAAAAAATAAAATAAAATAGTCCTTTTTTTTGTAAATAAAAAAAATATTGAGAACATTGAGATATCGTGTGGACAGACATCAAATTTTGGTGATATTATGTGGTTTGGACATAACTACGTTGTAATTGTGCATGGATTTGAATTTCATTGAGAACTTTTGGAGATATTGTGTGGACAGTCATGTGCGTATACATATATATATGAAAGAAAAAAAAAAAAAAAAAAAAAAAAAAAAAAGCCCGGAAAAATATCTCCCGAGCAAATAAAAATTCCTGGATCCGCCCCCAAATTTTACCACCTCTTTCTTACCCCATTAAAATTCACAAAATTTCATTGAAATCCATTCAGAACTTTTCGGAGATATTGTGTGGAGAGACGGACCGATGTAACCAAATACATCAAACCTGCCAAGTCTCCCACGATTTTTGTTGAAACCTGTTTTCTCCCACATTCTCCAGATAGGGTCAGGCCAATTTTGAAAAAAATTATATTCAAAGAACTGAAAAAGTAAATTGCCTATATAGATACAAACGTGTAATGGTTAAGTACTTAAGGAAATATTGTATACTTGTCATTTATCTTGAACAAAAGTATCAAATAACTAATCTCTTCTCGCTTGATTTATATGTGTTAAAAAGAATTATTTTATCAAGAGTGAATAATATAGCCCGCACTTCACTATATGGACCATGGTAGGTCTGATACATATACCTATTTCCAACTTCATTGACAGACGTAAAAAATAAATAAATTGAATAATAATATTATTAAATTCTTTATAATGTAAAGTTGTTTATAACAATGAATTTAAGTTGTTCCAATTTTTATATCCTTTGCTTACTGTTATCAGCTGGTTATAGTCATCTTAATGATCCTGTCCCAAAGTGATTGCAAAAAGTGGTAAACCATCAGCAGCAGCTGTAAATGATTTTATTTACAGATTTACAGGATGGCAATAGGAATTGTCAACGGGTCCACCCATTTAAGCAGACCTGCCAAGTTGGCTGCATTTTGTGTAGTTCTCCCGCAATATTGTCTCCCTCCACGATTTGTCAAAATTTTCCTGCTATTTTCCAAAAAATTATACACGAAAAAGGGGCTTGTCTCCATAAGCATTTTAAGTATACAATGGTTAGGAAGGGTTGGGCAAATTTTGAAAGATTTATATTCAAATATCTCCTGCAATTGTCCCCCACCCTTTCAAGCGAAACAGTGGGGTTAATTCGGGCAAAACAAGGAAGGGGGGGGGAATTGAGCAGGAAAGCAAAAAGATTAAAATATTAACAATGACAGCAAATTAGCAAAAAATAATTAAAATTCATATCACAACTAGTATACCCGTGCCATTAAAAATGATGGCATATATGAAATTGATATATTGTCAAGTCCTTATTAGAAGTGAGTCTTTATTGACTACTGAATATATTTTTGTCTAATTCATTTCATTTTTACAGTTGGTGTAAAAGTTTTACAATTCCCTTTCTGTGTGACAGGGTTGGAAGTTGTCTTTCTTTTCCTCTTTAAACAACATGCAAGAAAGCAAAAAAAGTGTCCCGTCAATTGCAAGCCCTGGTTGGTGAATCCGCAACAGAAGTGCCACTTAATCAAACTGTCAAAGACTGCCATCGCATATCCACCTATTATTTCAGTCGGGATAAGGTTATTGTGGAAATGGAATCACGATTTGAAAGTAATGACCAAGACATACTTTGCACACTTGGCTATGTTATCTTCAACCCTAACGCGTCAGATGAGCAGTATCAACTTGTTGCATCATATTATGGTGTTGATCTGGATCTCCTAAAGGTGGAAACAGCAATCTACGCAAAGTTTGTATGGACCATACGCATTCATCAGGTTCACCGGCAACTGCAGCTGGTGTTGTTGAAACTCTTTACAAGAACGATCTTCATGGTGTACTGCCAGTCTTCAATAAAATCGCTGGTATCCTGGCAACTATTTCTGCTACATCGTGATCTGCAGAGCGCTCCTTCAGCGGCCTCAGACGAGTGAAGACAAATCTGAGAAGTTACAATGGGTCAAATGTGACTAAACAGTGTGGCATTACTAAATATTGAACGAAAGTATATCAACAGACGAAAATGTTGACTAAGTAATAGATATTTTTGCTGCTAAGAAAGGCAGCGTGTCTTGCCAGGCTCTTCAGACACCACAACATGTTGCTGATTGTTGCCTTTCTGCCCATTGAACCAACTGTTGGTTTCTTCTGCGCAGTCCTCAGAGTCCTGCCGTAACAGCTAAGGTCATTATTTTCATGATGTTTTTTAAAAGCATCAACTAGGAATGGTTTGGAGAGGAGATAAGTGCTCTCAAGACCAAGAACAAGAGGCAATAACTTGGAAGTTATTTAAGTATCTTCATGACAGATTACTGTATATCCTAATATAAAAGAAGGATATTTAATATTTAAAAAAACCCCAAAAAACTGAGCAAATATGAGAACATCTACCGAAGCACGATATGGACAGTTATGGGGGTTAGATGAGTTGCAGTGAGTGGTAGTTCTCTAAATACCCTTGTAAACCATTTGTCTTATAGTCCAGTATATACGATAAAGTCCAATCTGAAGTTAGAATCATAAACCAATAATCATAGTTTGACAAAGTTGAAGCCCATAGAAAAAGAAGTAGATTAAATTAATTCTGTAAATGAATCAAGACTAAGCAGTAGCAACCGGATGGAAACCTTGCCTTTATGGTCTTTACATATACTTACGTAGGTTATAAATATCAGAAAGGCGAATGTCCTTACCTGAGCAAAGCACAAGAACTGATTGATTATCTGACCAAAGTTGACTAGGACTTTTTCTATAGTTTTGAGAAGGGTCATCAAAATTCAAATAGTTCTTCGGATGATGTGGCTTCCGCTACTCAACAAACCCAACCCCGACAAGACAAGGATAAAGAAACACCTGAATTCCACGTTATACGGGTTACCTCCTTTGAAATTAAAAACTTTTGTTTACCCCCATCACATTCGGATATTACACCTGAGGAAGGCCAAAACGTCATGTTAACAACACAAACAACAAGGAGTTCAATCGTTCAAAGAACTATTTGAATTTACTAGGACTATTTTTAAAAAAAGCTAATACAGCTTATAAAAGACTGCAAGGAATTATTACATGGAACAATCTATCGAAATTCATGTGGAACAAAATGTTTGAATATATGATTGAAGGAGTCATCACTTTCTGAACTGAAATCAGGAAGGACTCCAGACCGTAAAAACTCAGTGTATAAATAAAGTGCCAATACAATAGCATGTAGATGAAGCTGCCTCCTACACTAGGAAGTAAATTATAACAAACACACACACATAGGAATCAATGTTAATGTGGTGCGAATAGGAGCCGAGCCCATAGGTTTGACAGGAGTTTCCTTCTCCTGGCAGATGCCAGTGATAGCTATGAGAGTCTGCCGTCCCCTTTGCGGGAATATTCCGACAGTAAGGCTGAACTGTGGTTAGACCACAGGATGTGAGCATTTGTAGATGCCTGAGCTGGCTATAGGTTTCTACAGTCCCTTTGAAGGAGAATCAGGACAGTATGGCTGTCTGCAATTTTAGGCACAGATCCTGAGCAGATGTGTGCAACCCCCTCAGAGGAGTGACCCGACACATGCAAATAGTTTCTACATTTGCATACCTATTTAAGGCCAAAGGCAAAGATGAATATTGCAAGCAGTGAGACTAAAAACAAAGAAAAAAACAGCAAGAATATGGCTTAAGTTTACCAGGTTACAAAGGATTTCTATTCATTCACAACAGATTGTTTTGATAATTGTCTGAATTTCTGAGATGAGGAATTATCATACACTAATTTACACACATACTCTGGTTCAGTGGAAGGGGCAGACAAGCGATATCACAAGGACAATTAACTAGGAAATATCAACCTATAAGAGATATTCCCAGGGGTTGAATAAAGGGTTCGGTTTGAAATATCCCTAGAGGGTTACCAACTACGCTAAACACCTGAAGAAGGCAGGAGGGTAGAATTACTGAAACATTGACTATAACAACCAAGATGAGAACACTAATCCAAGTAAATCACTGTATAATAAAT
The DNA here is from genome assembly GCA_006491835.1 of Architeuthis dux. Taxonomy (NCBI): domain Eukaryota; kingdom Metazoa; phylum Mollusca; class Cephalopoda; order Oegopsida; family Architeuthidae; genus Architeuthis; species Architeuthis dux. Next base: position 2,535,363 of record VCCN01000819.1, on the reverse strand, counting down.
TGTTTTGAGTTCTATTAAAACACAAAATGGATATCTTGATCTATGAGCATAAAACAAGAAAAACATTTTAGGTAAAGACAATTTTACTTGGATAATAGAACCCCTTCTTTGCATAATTGATGTTGTCCCACAATGTTTTGGCTGATCCATTCTTCAGATGAACAATCTGGGAGAAAAGAGGGAAATCTTTTTTTCTTTAGGGAGAGGGGAAAAAAAAAAAAAAAAATGGCGACAGAAAAAAAAAAGGTGGTCATTAATATTCCTACCAGATCTGTCGACATTTTTCTTCTTTCAAGAGAAAAAACGTTTTTTCTCTTTTCTCACGGATTGTACACCTGACGAAGGCTGGAGAATGGATCAGCTGAAACGTTGTGTTGATAATATTTCATGTATGCGAAGAAGGGGTTGAATTGTCCAAACAATTTGGAATGTTAATGACTCTTCAAGACAATTTTAGATCAATATTTGAATAATTAGGGATATGATTCCAGTTTCTATTTTTGGAAAGAATATCAGACAGAGAGAGACACACACACACACACACACAAAGAGAGAGACAGATTCCCGGAAGGCTGAGAGAACATTGTGAATGAATGAGTCAGCAAAATTGGAAATGTACACACCCAACCATTTCAATTACACAATTGACAAAAAGAAACCATGGACACAAAATAAGGGCCCAGTTTAGCAGTATGTTTACATTGTAAATCGAACATCCGCCGTCAGAAAGACGGACACAAAGAAAGTGTCCAGTTTTGCATTATACGTAAACTGTAAATCGAACCCCCAATTTTCGATTCCACTTTCTCAAAAATTAAAAACTTCCGGAAGGAATGAAGGTCAGATTCGGCCAAAGCAGATCAAACTACATAAGAAAAATACATTTTCATCAAAGATGACTTGGGTTTGCTAAACCGTATCTTATCTAAATTGAAAGTACAATGAAGTGATTGGTAACAGTGAGGACATTGATTGATCTGATAATCGACAAAAGAGAGTGAGATAGAGAGAGAGAGAAATAAATATCCAGAACAAAAAAAAGTAATTATTACAGACACAAAAACTTAATTGGGACTTTTACAAGAAAGAAAAAACTGAAACTAAAAAAAAGAACCTTAACAAACACTTGAAACCAAAGAAAGAAAAGGAAATGACGACTTTGAGAGAGAGAGAGGACAATCACTATATTGTTAGTAGTAGCACATTACAATCACCAGAGAGAATCCATACACAATGACTGTTGAAGATTTAGAAAAATAAATCTAAATTTATTACCTAATTTCGCCCACATAACAAAAAGAAATTAACATCTTATATACATTTCTTGTTCTCTTCCAAATGTTTAAGTTTGAAGTGGGAGGAAGAAGAAAAACTTCCTTTAGGCCATTTTTACAGGTGACCAACGTAGACAACAATAGATAAACCATACAGTGTGTTAAGCTTACAGGTTGGTTAGTTATAGTCCATAGTTTAATTAATTACACTAGTGTAACAACAACAACAACAATAGTAGTGAGAGATACTAGAGTGCGACCTTCATTTACTCTGATGATGATGATATCAGAAAGAAATGAATATTTTTCTTTCTTCAATGAAAGATGATCAGACGAATTCAATCCAAACAATGAACCAATTTTGGTACGTAGGAAATAAATTAAGAAAAGATGATATGTGAGGTGTCCCCTTTTTTCCGTATAGAAGGGATTTCCCAAAATTAAATTACATTTAAAAAAAAAAAAAATATTAATTTCGAGTTTTATTTACAGTATATACTCGTGTATAAGTCGACCCATGATTTATTTTGCTGGCAGTGAGTAAGTAACCATTCTTTCATTTTTGAAGTCAGGGGTTGCTCCTAATCCATCCGATTATGTTTGAATTTTAACCTTTAAAAAAAACTATTACTCGACCCCCAATTTTTTGCCTAAAAAAAATTTGGTCTTCAAAACTCGACCTATACACGAGTATTTACTTTTAATTCAAAGTGTTCAGCCGATTCATTCTTCAGTCAGTCGTTACACTGGAAATTCGAGATAAGAGAGCAGTCGCTTCGGATGATGAGACTACTCGAACTTGAATCCTATACCTTAGGAGTTTGTATATGGATATTGAACAGTTAAATCACACCCTTTAAAAAATTATTTTTTTTTAGAAAGGCACGGACTAAGAATCATTAGATACAAGGTTCAATTCCCATTATCATCCTATTTCCATGAAGAAATGAAACAAGGAATAATAATTGTAAAAATCGAAACTTAGCAAACTAAACTGGAGTGATTGTTTAATGTTTCCTGATGGTTGAGTCTTTTTTAATTTAGGAGGAGGAAGAATTATTTTGACGACCAAATCTTACATATACATCGCACAATGTCATAAGATTCAAGATTAACCATAAAAATATTCCAATTCCATTAAGGAATCAGCAGAGGATTTTTTAAAATGAGATCTAGATAGATCACCTTCCTCTCATCACAGTAGAATTGACCCCTCAATATATGACCATATGATGAACAAGCTGTTTATAAAAACATAGGGGGGGGGTGATTATTCAGCCCAGTTGAATATTGTAATCAGTTCAATTCTCTCAACAAATATGTAACGGGACATAACTTCAATATTTATCAATTTTACAATTCTTAGAAGTCAAAATAAATAAATATGGTGAGTACAGAGCAAGGAATATTAAAACATAAAGTGGTAAGAGAAGGAGGAGGAGACGAAATGTAAGACATGGCCACAAAATCGGGGATCACTTCAGGATCCCCCTATTTTTAAAGGGGGAAGTATATTAAGCTTTTAAAAAGAAAAATTAAATGGTCCAAAGACTGATTATTATGGAATATCTGAACAGCATTTTAGTGGGATAGAAATAACAACATTGAATAAATATGAAGGTCTTAATCGGGTAGAAAACGGATGGGGGGTAGAACAGGTCCCCCACTTTGAAACCAATTTCATCACTAGAAAAATATTACAACTGATATTTTTAAAAAGGAAAATTGTTAAAAAGACGTTTGGTTATTTATTATCTGTAAATATTGTAAAACAATGTTACATCTGTCCCAGAATTTCCATTATTCTTTAAAATTCATAACCGAAATAGAATGAGGACGGATATTCTGGGACAGTGAATGTGTTATGTTCACAATTAATAAAGAGAAAGTATATACAACACAAATAAAAAGAAAGTATACATTACACTGAATTAACAATACAGTTTTTAAAGAGATGTCCCAGAATTTCCATAATTTGTCAAATTCATAATTAAATAGAATCAGGATGGATATTCTGAGATAGTTAATGTGCGCTTGTTAGTTAAATTATACGGGACGTAAGTGTTAGATTCAAACAGGTCGATGAATTGTTTTAGATATTATACAAGTAATTTTTGTCTACAAAATAGTGATAATTAATTATATTTATATACTTACCGCGATTACATTAACGAATGTCGTCTTGCCAGAATACTGCAAGCCTACCAGCGTCAACTCCATTTCTTCCTTCCAGAATAAACTCCGGAACCAATCTAGGATTCTTTGAAATAATGCTAACATGATGGAAATATGTGTTTGGAAATGGTCTTGATATACACTAGATATATAGGTAAGGAGATAAGTAAAAGAAAAATAGATATGAGCGGTTGTCGTAAAACCGTAAGCTCCTTGTTTTTGTTAGAGGTGGTGTCTTTATATCATTCACTCCTCAAGTCTATTATTACTTTTCCAAGGGGAAAGAAGTGGTTTTCCCTTATAATTCTGGGTACATATGTTTTTGTCACTACCCTTTATATCTTTATGATAGGTAGTTTATTTTACTTACGTATTATGATCACACATAAGATAAGAAAAACAAAGAGGGTGGAAAACTGTCCAGAAAGGAGGAAGAGTTGTTGAAGAAAAAAAGCTCACGACGATGTTATAGTGTTTCCTTTTTATGACTTTTTTCTTTTGATGGTAATACTAATAACAATATATATATTTATAATATATATATATATATATATTGGGGGGTTATCAGGTCCTCACACACACACACTCCCTCGATCAATCCGTTTAGGGGTTCTGTTTATCTTTTTGGTTCTTTCTTGTATGTTTTTTTCCCTTCTACGTCTTTTTCTCGGCGATCTCCTCGTGAGAGAGTGTGTGTGTGTTTATATATCTAGATATATACATACAAGAATCCGTTTATGTATATATAATTAGATAAATAAATACTGGAATCGTCCAAGAAGAGGAATCAGAGTAGTCGTTTCAGATAATATTAGTAATAATAGGAGCAGTAGGCGTCATCCGCCTTGTCTAGTCGACTTTTGCTATGTTTCCTTCTTTATTTGCGGTTTTAACGTATGAGTAGTGGGGGGAAGAGAGAAATATCATTTAAATAGAGAGGGAGTCATGAGAAAACATTGTGTTACTGACGGAGTGAGTGAAAGAGCAATTTGGTGACTGCTATTGTCTCTCTATAGCTTCAATGAGAGGGGTGTTTTTCTTGATGAATGACAGAGTAGGAGGAAAGAGAGGAGCAACGAGCAAATCACATGACATTCATCCAGCATGTTTCTACTTCCGCTTCCGCTCATGTGATTCGTGCCTCGTGCTTCACAGGGAGCAGAGAAGATAGGACAAGTTTTTTTTGTTGTTTTTTTCATGTGGGTGAATAAAAAAAGAATTTATTTTCCTTCAACTAATTTATTTATTGATATATAGCTAAAAAAAATTATTAGCCGAGAAAAATATTTAAAAGAGTGAAAAGAGAATGAGTACAACATTTTTATTTAAAAATTGTCAATGATTAAACAAAAAAAAATGAAATAATTTAGAATAAAATTAAAAATTTAATAATTATTAAAAAAACTAATTTAAAATTAAAATTATTAACCGAGAAAAATATTTAAAATATATTGAGTGAAAAGAGAAAAAAATATAAAAGTTTTATTTAAAAATTATGTATGTACCATAAGATTTTAAAAAATCAAATAATTTAGAATCTTCTATACTATAATTCTGCTTGTCACGATATACGACCGCTACGCCCTAATTGGTCAAAAATTGACCAATCACGAGAACGAATTTGTGAATGTGGAAATTTGAATAAAGCAGACGATAGTGTTGTCAAGACTATTTTGTGAAAAAAATTTTGTTTGTTTCTTTGTTAGGAATTACAAGTTTGTAAAAAAATATTTGGGTTAAGATTTGGTTTAGCAAACCAGAGTAATTTTTTTCTACTATAAATTAGATAATTGAAAATATTACTCATTTTATTAAAAACATTTTTTTTTATTACTATCAATTATATTAATCAAAATATCACTTATTTTATTTAAAATATCACTTATTTTATTAGTATAAATTAGATAAATTAAAATATTACTCATTTTATTAAAAATATTCCTTATTTTATTTGGAAAGAAAGAGGGGAGAAAAGGGAGTTCGGTAGTTTACTGAAGGGGTAGGAAGAGAGAGAAAGGGAATTAGGTAGTTTAATAAGAGGAGAGGTAGAGAGGGGAGGGAAGGAAGGTAGTTTACTGTAGTAGGAAGGGAGAGGAGTGAGAAAACAGTTAGGTAATTTAATAAGAGGACTGAAAAGAAAGTTAGGCAGTTTACTGAGATGGTAGGAACATTTGGAAACTAATCCATGTTTGTATAACATTTAGATAAAATCATGGATGGGTTGTAATGTTTATGTATTTATGTATCTTTTCGTCTGTATGTTTTAATGTAAATAAACAAGCCAAAATGGAAGCTTCCAGAGGGAGCCTTGTTTCCAATATTGGAAGTGAGGGCTCGTGATTCGGAGCTGTGAATGGCCCTTTTTTCAGCGAATCTTCACAACAATCAGACGTGTCTTTTTCTCACACAGCTAAATACGGTCAAAAACCAAACAGGGTTTTTAAACCAACAGAGCTACGCACAAACTAACAAACAAACAAAAGCAAAGACGTAACAATGCCCAGAATACTTTTTGCTTTTAAAAGTAAATAGGTTTAATTAATTTCAAAAATTTCATTTTAAATTTCAGCACTATAGTAAAGTATCACTACTAAGATTTAAAATGCCAACCAATAGTTCTGGATAAAAATCAATTAATGAAGAAATGTTCATTTTTTTCTATTGAATATAATAAACTTGCGTCTTGTCCATGAAAATGTTGAAATGATTTTTTCAAACAATTCAGTGGAAGTAGAAAAAACCTAATGGTCTAAATATACATAAGAGAAAAGAAATAGACCTGAGGCTGACATTGAAGCCTTTTATGTAGTTAGAAACTGGAAAGTTGTGCAGTTTAACTCATAGTCAGTCATTTTTTATGCAATCTATCTATACAATTGTAATGTTTATGTATCTTTTCATCTGTACATTTTATCTGTATGTTTTAGTATAAATAAACAAGCCAAAATGGAAGCTACTAGAGGGAGCCTCGTTTCCGATACTGGAAGTGAGGACTCGCGGACTGGAAGTAACAATGGCCCTTTTTCAGCGAGAGAATAAGAAGATACAGGCATAGGGTGATTGATTAATTGATTGTTTTGTTTAACGGCACATCAACCC
>VCCN01000819.1:2368565-2383653 GCA_006491835.1 Architeuthis dux | reverse complement strand
GCCTCTCTCATATATTTGCACGAATAAACAAAATAAAGAAATGAAATGCCACTGAGGAAAAGATTCTTTTAGAAAAATGACCATCCATTTCTGTTGGGAATTAAAACTGATTCAATCATAGATAAGGTGTGTGTGTGTGTCATTTTATATATATATATTTTTTTTTTTGCACACATCACTATTATTAATTATGAATAGCTTGGCTTCGCCAACGAAGATTTTTGTGAAGGTTTTTCCATAGCATTAAGACCATAGACGATGGGGCCTGTGTGCGGAGTAACCCTCCAGCCTAGGCAGTGAAGTGCGACTTGCCCAGGGCCGACCCCACCCTTTTAAACCAAGGGTTTACATTTTATGGACCACCGGAGAGGCGCGAATAGGAGCAGAACCCATAGGTCGTAGGTTTGACAGGTGTGTCCTTCTCCTGACAGATGTCCGAGATAGCTATGGGTGTCTGCCGCACCTTTGATGGAATGTTCCGACAGTAAAGTTGACCCTTGATTAAACCACAAGACGTGGACATTCCATAGTTGGTAGATGCCTGAGCTGGCTATAGAGTTCTACCGACCCTTTGAAGGAGAATAATGACAGTGCGGCTGTCTGCAGCTTTGATCACAGATCCTCATGATAGTATGACTGTCTGCAACTTTAAGCACAGACCCTCATGACATATTAGTCAAGAAAGCTTTGTAGCTTTTAAACATTAAAGTCATTCTACCATGGTTCCCCAGCAGTGCCGATCAAGCACTCCCCTCTATCTATCTATATATATATTAGTCTGTAGAAACCTTTCCGTATAGGCTTAAAATTTTTCAAAAGCTAATGGTGAACGAAGAAATCCTCTGATATAAAATCCAGTCCCAAAACATCCGCGATCCCCACGCGCCGCAAAAAAGCCACGATCTGCCACTCATCAATGTATAGTGTTTTTAAAAAAACCATATATATATATAAAAGGAAACTTTTTTTCCCTTGTTTTTTTTTGTTCTGTTCATTTCGATTTTACTATTTCTGTAAAAATGTTAATATAATTAACTGCCATAGATCACACTTTATATAGGGGATCATCAGCTGCATGGCCATGGATCTGTTTCGGGGAAATTACAAGACAGTCGGTGGTAAAACTCCCTCAGTTAAAGTGCAAAGTAGAAAAAGCACCCTTGGTTAAAAGTTACTGGTGATAATATTAATTTTTTTTAACTTCCTTATTATTCTTACTTAAGGAATATCCCTGCGCAACAATCTTTATTCAACATCCCCTTGTATTTCTTTGTGCCTCCCTTCTATGTAAGAGAAAGAGTATCTAACTATCCAATTGTGGGTTGGTTACTCGTGTGCAAAGATTGTGTACTTTTTTAACATGTTTTATTGTATGGTTTGTAGAATGTGTCTGACCGATTGCTTTGGTTACGCTTTGATGCGAAGTACACACCTCAAATTCTGACAAATGTGCCTCGACTCGCGTATATTACAATGCCTTGTGATGATATTTGAAACTTATTGCATACTCGGTGCGACGACCTGTTTCGTTAGAAGTGAGAGATCCATTTTCACGCCATAGTTATGTCTCCACCATAAAGAAAATGTTTTCGGAGGATTGTAAAGACCAAAACTGACACGTGTTTCAGGTTCAATGCCTCTACAGTACAGCATGTACATGTATATACCCAACCCAATCAAAAGTCATATGTATTTAGCACTGATTACAAAAATACTTGATGAGCAGTTTGAAATAGGGAGGGGGGGTCTACTTTTCCCATCTGGCCCCGGTCCTGCCGTTTAACTCAAAAGCCGACTTCCCTTTTAATCATTTTATGTGGTTTAGTCGAACTATTTCCCTCGTCTTTGTTGTTTATTTTTCACAACGTTTCGACAGTGTAGCCTCGGGTGTCTGATTTGTTCTAGAATGTTCCCGAACAAAACAGACACCCGAGGGAGGCCGGAGGGTATACGACGGAAACGTTGTGAAAAATAATCAATTTCCCTCGGCGTTGTTGTTTAATTGACACATAACTACCATTGGAGAAATATCTGTCTTTATGTATGCACCGCGATTACTCGTATTGTATATCTAAATTGGCAACACTGAAGAGAAGTAACCAAAATACTTCGAAGCCGTAGTTTCGTACGACGGACAGGAAATTACTTTACATGACAATTATGGCAGTCTGCTCCACACAACATAAAGTCTGGCCCCTTCCGAACATGCATCTTTGGAACGGGCACTGCCCTGGTAATGAATAATTATTAAAACCCCCATCTAAAAGAATAATAAAACTCGGGATGTCATTAATCGCCCTGCGATGGCCAGAAAGTTGCCCTAATTTTCAATTTTGTGTCTTGTGTGTGTCCTTGTAGGTAGATTCATAGGATTAAATTTTCCTCGTCTGACGACTTTTCTTTGGCAGGATGGGTGATAGTTAGAGAAGGCAATGACCTTTGGCAACTTGAGTCGACAGATCTGGGTGTATTTTGATTAAAACGTAATATATATATATAGAGAGAGAGAGAGCGGGGGGGGGGGCGACGGTAGAAAAGATGTTCGCACGAAACTGCCGAAAAAAGAGGAGCATAAAAATCGAGAACGAGGACAACGGGTCCTCAGATAAATAAGAAAACAAACTTCGAATAGAAAGTACCGCTTTCTGGCGTACGGAGATAAAATAAATCACGGCAAACTACTTCCAACACAAAAGTGTAATATAATAATAAAAACGGTGCAAATTGTTAGGTAGGTGCTAAAATGGGAATGGCGCGACAAAGTAAACGAAAGCGGAACGGTGGGGGCTAGATTTGTTTAACCTCCTTAAAGTATTGGCGGAGAAGAGGGGAAAAAAAGAGGTAATGTTTGCATATCAATGCATTATGGAAAAGTTATTTGTTACTAGAAGTGTCCAATGATCTCTGAATAAATCTTACCGCCATTGTATATAACTCTTCTCAAAACAAACTGACTTCGTTGTCACACGTCGCTATAGACTCTATCCATAAATATACTATTATAAAGTATCTAGGTTTAACAACACCCTCGCTAGTCGATTCTTTAGGGAAAGAGAACCTTTGAATGCCATAGACGCCGTCAAAAGTGATGGGTTTATTTACGCACGGATCGGTACGCCTGCCTTGGATAAGAGTGTAGTATATGTGCGTTCATTGAAAAATGTCACACACTAATACATGTGTGTGTGTGTGTGTGTGTGTCTAGAAAGCTATGTTGCTGAAAAAGTTTCATATTTATAGAAGTTTATATTTATATAAGTCTTAAAGCATTTAAGATGTTACTACGGAAAATGTTTTTATACTAAAGATCTTCCCCACAGAAATGTTTTTTATGTTCTGTTTATTCGTTTATTTCATCACTTGTCATGTAAGTCAATTACTCACTAATAACTATTAATGAGAGATGTTCAGAATTAGATCTTATAGTACTAAAAGTAAAGTTTTCTTGTAGGGATCATCAGTTGTTTGCCATGGAACTGTTTCTGGGATGTAAAAACAAAGCAGCCATTCTACCATGGTTCCCCAGCAGTGCTGATCAAGCACCACCTCCCTCAAGTTATAATTCTTATATTTAGTTTGTTCTTTTGTTTTAGGGCGGTATCATAATATATGTAGTTTATTTTATTTAGAGAATTATCATAGTGTATTTTTTATGGATGCAAAACGTGTCAAAATGACTTAGCTAGTAATCGGCCGATGCGAATCAGTTGGCAGTACAACGGATGGTACCCGTGCGGTCGTGTACCCCCGTTAAGTGTTTAAAAATAAAACATTGCGTTTTATATGGGTGAATTTAAAAATTCTTTTAAATTTAAAAAAAAATTTTTTTATTTTATACTGCAAACCGTTTTTAAGCCCTCCATTTGTCCAGGCAATCAAAAGTTAATACATTCAATGTTTCCTCTTACCTCAAGCTCTCTCCATCACTTGTACGTTCTAACCTATTTATTACAACATATTTATCGACTTACTCATAAGCTGTCTGAGACCACCTCCATAACTGCTTAAAGACAGTGTAAAGAAATTATTTTCTCATCCTAGAAAAAACGTCTGAATACTAACCTTAAAAGAATTTTGAAATATATATTAAGGAAAAAGGAAAGAACAAACAAACAAACGTTACAGGCCTTAATGGACGAGTGCGGAGAGAGGGTGGCGTGGGGGCACCGTTCACTTCGTGACGCTCGCTCCGTGTGAATGGCCGAAAGGCTTGATCTAATTAAGGCCTTACAGCGCACGTAAAAAAACCCACGTTTGCAAGTGAGAAGAGCGGAAAGGGTGGATATGATTCGTTTTTATAGATACTTTATTAGTCTGCATTACGTATCAGCTTAAAAAGATAAGAGTATAGATATTTCCTAAATTTAGCTGGATTTAATCTGGCACACGGCCAGGTGAGCCTAGGAAGAATACATTGCGCCAGGCATCGAAGTGGGAGGAGTTTGCGGCCTTCAAAATCAACATTCGAAATCCTGGCTTTTTACATGATCTACCCGACTGTGGGGCTCGAACCTTCACAAACCACTTTTGACACGTTCGCTCACTTGCAGTACCTTCTTCATAAACCTCACAAATCTATTTTTTGCGTTTTAATCACACTTTTACATTTCTTAACATTATGAAATATATGTTGAGGATGGTTTGAATAAACACGACTTTTGTTTGTCGATAATTAAATTATAATTAACATTTTTTTGAGAGTTGAGATGAGGTATCGTTAATCTTGTACAACAACTACGATGAGAATGCTAATCCGAAAGAATCTTTCGGATTAGCATTCTCATCGTAGTTGTTTTTGTCAAAAGACTAGTTAATCCCCGTGAAAAAAAATCACGGATGTATCTGAATTTCTATGAGATAATCTTTTTAAAGAAAAGACCACTCGACTGAACTTGTTTCAGTGGTTGAGTACATTGTTTCTAAGGGAGGCAAGGTATCTGTATCAGAAAACTTATTACCTTTAAGTGGAAGAGTCCATTGTTACAGACAGAAATAAACAAAAAAAAAATCACTGATCATTATATAAGTAGATTTCGGACACTGTAGCATTCGGTAACCCTCAGGAATTCTTGAACGAACCCTTTATTTCGCCTGAGGGGTGGATAGGTTTCATCTCTTGTTCTTTTTTTGATTGTCACATCTAGCGCCCTTTTATATGAATTTCAGACTTGGTAATTGTCTCAAGTAGGTAGTTAACTTTTGGATACTTGAACTTAAGGTATTTATTTCTGATTATACGCCCCCATAATGGTGTTCATGTCTATTAGCTTCCTAATCGGATCTCTCCAGCATAGCATCTGTGCTGCTGCGTTTAAGGGCCTTAGGACGACTTAACCGTCAAAAATGGATCGCATCATACGGACTGATTTGACCGATCACCGCTAAAGAATCTAACATTTTTTAAAAACTTTCGTACTAAGCTGGCACGGCAATGACTGAGTTTTAGTGAAAAACGATTATTTTTTTTATTATTAAATCAAGTATTGTAAACCATTTTTATTAATTTTTTTATTATTTACCTACTGTTTGCGATCCATTTTGACGGTCAAGTCTACTTTGCCGTTATTTCTTATATTATCTTTAATTTCATTCCATAGAGGTTGCCCTCCGTCTCCCTCTCTATATATTCATCTATTAGAAGCCGTCAACACAAGTTTCTTCAGTTTTTAATTGATTCTGGCTATGTGTGTCACGCGTACAGGCCACACCAATGAGGGCTGAAAATTTACTCTTATTATGACTAGAAAAAAACGTTTTTGTGTGCCTGACCGCGTTCACGCTTGTCCCCCCGACTTGTTAGGTATTATTTATGACCAAACTCTACAGCATTGAAACTGTTGCCAAAAATGTTTTCGTAGTGTTGTACTCATCTTTGGACGGCAACATATTCATAGTTTGGGCAACAGTTTCAATGTTGGAGAGTTTGGTTATAAATACAACCTGATAATATCCGTTTTGATTGTGTATTGTTCCACTAGAAATAATAAAACCCTGTTATGTTTGGTTTAGAAGACAATTAACTTTTTATAAAATAGTGGTAGGTGCGATACTGTATGTCAGACTCAAAAGTGTGTATGTATTTAACACATATGCACTAATGTGTATAGTTTATCTGTTTTACTGCATGTGTAAGCACCAATGTGCATATCTATCAATATACGTAAGACAGAATAGCAACTACGTTTATTTTTTGTATGCCCTTTTCCATACACAGTCATTACCTTTCATTTTTGTTGTTGCCCTAAGCCATTACAAGCGGCATAAATAATGCGTCAACTACCCAAAGCATGCGTTCCGCTACCCCTACCGTCTCTGGGACAAGGGAGGGATGGTGATTAGGCTGGCGGTAACTAAGTCTCCCTGCCCACCTCTACTACATCTTCCTCACCCCATCGTACTTTATCTCCCCAGGGTCTGGTCACCACCGAACGTATCCGTTCCATTTCTTGCCTCTGTTCAAAGCCGACAATTCTGAACTTCCTGACTCGAATGGCAGAACTATTTTTTTTAGATGCGTTTTGGAAATCTCTACTACTACTGCAAGCATAGTACCCGTCAAAAATGATGGGATTATTTACGTATGAATAAATTATACAAATATATATTTTGGTATAAATGTGTTAGCAAAGTAGGAAAACTTGAACCACATGAAATTGCCCGATATCAGTAGACAACGTAAAAAATGAAAAAAAACCCCAACAAACTGAAAATGCCGTTCTGAGGAATCTTCTCGTCTCTTTCTTTGACTTTAAATTCGCCATCAGCAGCAGCACACAACTAGGTCGATTCCGCTATCAGCAACAGCTGAAGCGGCGGCCATTTGGAAACAGGAAAGGTAATGATAGCCTCTTAAAATTGGTTTCTTCCTTATATTTCCAGTGATCTACTTGAAAAAGAAGCAATCAGGCAGCGCATACCTCCACTAACGCGATTGTCACTAAAACTGAACAACCCGATTACAGATCCCAGACTATGCCATGACAAAAGTTTGAAATAATTATTCATCAGAGTGTAGCAATACGAGCCCTATAGAAAGATAAATAGAATAAGTATATACAAAAGTGTGCAGTGTATATAAAATGTGATTGTGTAAGTCAGGAAATAGGATAATGGCTATATTGACAAATGGTAAACAAAATTGTTTTATTTGGCTGAAATTGAAAAGTAAGGAATGTTATTAAAATGTTGTTTGTTTTTTAAAAAATATTTTTTGTTGTTTTTTTGTTAAAATAACAAACAAAAGAATCCAGATTGAAACCCGATTATGTACAAGAATTTGCAATAACAAAAAATGTTGGCTGATCCGGCTTCAGAATTTGCTGACGCAAAAGAAAAATGATGTAATGTTTTAACGTTAAGAAAAGATCACATGTTAAAAATGGGCATACCGATAAATAGAGGTGAAAATCCAGAGTCGAAGAAGGGCTAGCTGTCCAAGGAGTCCTAGGACTTGTGTCCGCGGCTCTGCCACCCCTTCCGCAGGGAGCACCATAAGTCGAACTCAGTGTTTCTAGAGCTGCACAGCTTCTGACGCGAAGTGTAAAAATATGAAATAGATGCAACTTGTAAGTCAAGTAGAAACTGTTGACTGTTTGACATTGTTTGACAAACTCAAAATTCAACAATATTCTGACAGGTTATAAACAGCAGATTTTGTAGTAACACGTTTCTTACAGTGCAGATTCCCAGAGCGTCGCTACGAGTAAATTTGAATAAAAACGAACATAGTATTCAAAATCGGACTTCGTTTTTTTCTCAATGGACTAGTTGGCTTTCATATCAGTTCCTTTCAGCAAAGCCACGTCGCACGAACGGAGAATGAACTTCAAACGATATCCGACCAGCAGCATCACCGAGTGTCGCCTAATTATTGCAACCCCCATAACGTAACAAGAGACATCCCATTGAACCTTGATTCATTTCAACACGGGATTATTTCCCTTAGACTGAGTAACTTTGTCATTACTGTGTTATTACACCCGAAAAGCTGAAAAATTGTCATATCTTGCAATGTTAACAAAATCGAAAAAGTTCCTGGATCCGCCCTTAGACTTAATCGATTGTTCCTTGGGCCCTTCCACAAAATGTCATTGATATTAATTGAGAAGTTTTGGAGATATTGTGTAGATAGACTTAGACAGACAAACATGGTTGAATAGATAACCGTTTCCCCCACTTCGTTGTGAGAAGTAAAAAGGCTTAACCCAGGAGGAAGAAAGATCAACATTTATTTGACCTGATATGACCTGTTGTTTCTTGAGCAGCGAAAGTTGCCTGCCCTTCGGGGACTGACCATCTGTCCAGAAGACCCTAGGAAATACCAACATTCTCTTCCTGCCTCCTCCGGTTTTTTTCCAACAATAAACAAACACTAACGACACGCCTCACTTCCTTCTGAAAACTTATGAGATTGATTTAACCTTTTAATCCAAGAATCACTTTTTATTATCCCGACATCATGTACACACACGTCATAGAGAGAAGAGACGTGGAATCGTCGGATGCTCTCTGACATGTGAGGGATGTTTTTGTTGGATCACTTGAACATAATTCTCCCTAGAGTGGCTATTTGAACATTCCCACTAAGTGTTATCGATTGAACATCCTACCACACCCCGAAAGCAGTATAAGGGGGGATAGGTTAAGTGTAAACCATCATAATTTAAAGTTAAGGAAACAGAAATACATAGGAAATAATTTATTATTTAGTTAAAGTATTAATAAAGTTTAAGAAGATATTGTTCACTCATATGAATGCATTATTAACTTTGTTTTTCTCACCAGATTTAGGTGTGTGAACTCACCACTGTCTGTCCCGTCACGTTAAACTAAACCGATATATAAAATTAACATTTCCCTACCGTGATTTAAAATGCTTCACTGTTTGTCTGTCCCGTCACGTTAAACCAAACTGATATATAAAATTAACATTTCCCTACCGTGATCTGTTACCGACTGATTCGAACTGACAAGTCTTACATATCTACGAAAATTTATATACAGTACAAACGTTGCTGTAATCATCTTCAATCGGAATAGAAGTAGGAGTGGTATTTGACCCTGCAGCAGCCAGGCTTATTTGTAAGAATTAGTTTGAGTTGTATTTGCAGTTAAGCTGACATTTGGTAGATTGTTCAACCGGTGGAAATAGAATTAATATTTCCCCTACCGTGAAATCACGACCAAGTGATTGGTATATCTACGAAAATTTACGTCATAATTTAAAAAAAAGAATTATTTTATATACATTACAAATGTTGCAGTAATTATCTTCAGTAGAGGTGGAATTTGAACCTGCAGCAGCCAGGTTTGTTGTTGTTCCTTTTCTTTCTCCCCCCCCCCACACACCTTTTTATCTCTTTCTCTGCGTGAAGTGTTTTTTTAAACTTTGACCGGCGCTCAAGACATCTTCTCGAATAAGCCAGAAACAGCCAAGCGAAAAGCAAGCAGCCGAAAGCCTGGGCGCAGCGGGGTGCCTCGTGGCTTTTCACCCGGGACATGAAACGGCAGGTCAGCTCGGTCCAAGTGTTTAATGAACAAACAGGATCGATGTCCATCCTATTTTGTATTCATTTCCTTTTCGATCTGTCCATATTCCAGGCTCATTGACGAAATGTTACGATCAACGACAGGAGGGACGGAGATGTGCACGACACCTCAAATCCTGATTATCTCAGACATTACAAATTTAAAATATAGTGAAGTGATTGATGTCACTTCGGGTGCTTGTCGCCATTACGTCTATTTCACATATAGCAAACCTCGAAGAACTAGCAGACAGAAACTTGTGATATGTGAAGCCCTTGCAGGAACGGATGATGCTGTAGCCAGCGTAAGGGCACTACTTGCAAAGTTAGTCAGATAATGGTCTTATAACGGCAAAGATGTGCATGTTATATAAATTAAGCACAATCGTGGAGCACCAAGCGAGGATCGAACTGACAACACTAGGCGCGGATCCAGACATGGGGGATCCGGAGCCTCTCCTTCTCGGGCTGAACGAAACGCTGACCAGAAATGAAGGATGGCTGTTTTTCCAGCTGCGGCAGCTTTTCCCAATAAGACGTGTTTCCTAATCCCAGTAAATCTTTTAATCCGTTCTATTATCATCGGTTGAACAACCTACCAAATGCCAGCTTAACAAGACCCGCGTTCATGATCCTTGGGATATCACTGCAAATATGTCTCGAACTCACTGGAATTTTAACAAATAACAAGCCTGGCTGCTCTAGGGTCAAACACCACTTAATTTTGTTAATTTTATATATCGGTTTGGTTTAACGTGATTGGGCAGACAAACAGTGAAGAATCTACTCCCTTAAATTAGGTGAGGATTGTTCTTGTTCTTGCACTGGAGTTTGACAATTATATTTTTTCCTCGAATGCTTTTACGAGTTAAATGAAACAGGATTTTTCAATGAACGTTTTCCTGTGTTTCCATCCATAGTTTAATAAAAATGAATGACTTGGCTCCGCGAACGAAGATTTTTCAAAAGAAATAAATACTGAATTCGTTTACTAGGAAGAGTGTATAGTTTGAGAAGGCGGGTAGGAAGTATTTTTATCAGCAAAAATGTTAATATCCCCCCCCCCCTTCAGTGGAGAAGTGCAGTATTACGGACAACGAATCGAGAAAATCACAATCAATTTTAGAGTAGCTGCTCTAAATTGTTTTGCGCGGAACTGTCGGGTCATGGCTCACCATAACCTTCTGTAATCTCTTGTTCCGGCTTCTCTTTCATTCGTTAAAAAAGTGTCGCACATTGAGAGAACAAGTGAACTCGCCAAATCGAGAAGGAGGGGACTCTGTAGGAATTGTGTGTTTGGGGGGTGGGGGGGGGGTTGCGCAAACCATGTGTTCACAATTTTCGAAGGATTCTTTGTTGAAGAATCCTAACACGTGGGGAAAATGTCATGACTAAAAATAAGGGGCGTGATTTGGGGAAGGAAAACGTGTTAAATGTCGGGATGTTTGTTTCTGAAAATATTGGCAACAAAGGGAACATTACCAGGGATTACTAAAATCAGTGACTCCACGCCTTCCAAAATCGCACCCTTGAGGGGAGATATCTCCAGAATAATATGAATACAAAACCCTCAAGAGGGAGTATTTATGACCTGCCAATCAGTGTTAGGTCCTCAATTCGCAATTAAAGATAATGGTTTACATTTAACTATTACGGAAACAGCTACAGGGAGCTTCATTAACTTCTGTCATTTTTGTTATCACTTAACATTGGTGTTGTAGGAAATCGCATCTTGAAGCCTAAAGAAGGCTTCCTTTTTATGCAGGGAATTACCTACTAGCTTACAGAAATGCGTTAAATCAGCCACTTGTGTGAGGGGGGGGGGGTCCGCTGCCACTTTTCCGGGCGGGGGGCAAAGGGATATATTCGGAATATTTCTTAGTGGCAACCCTGTTATTAACGAAGAATAATACCATCTTTTTTATATGGGTACATTAAGTGGGGGGTTAAGATAGAGAGAATCAGAATCAGAATTAGAATCAGTTTTATTACTCCTAGATAATATTTTCCCCTAATCTCACTTGGTGTTTTACGCAGTTCTTTTTTTCAAAGATAGGGTCGGTAATCACGCCCTACCATAATCCACGCTTGATCCACAGATGTGTGTCAGTACCATACCGGTATCCCGACTCTCTCGAAACTCTGGATATAAATATGCATATATTTACCATTCCCAAAATACCTGGTTACGAAGATGTTTATTCGTCTCCCCACGTGAGCAAATTTGACACAAGGTGGGGATCCTCACGCGTATGTGTCGGGGGTTCCAGAAATTGTCTAATTCATATCGGCGCTTCCCTTTTAAGAAAGCGTCATGCAATGGACCTGGCCCTACCTCTTTAAGTGTAATGGTGAGGTGCAGCCTGGGTGGAAGGGCCCCCTCTCCTGGAACTAGACTTTGAATGTTTGCATGATTCTATATCAGATTTGAGGCTGTCATTCCAGCATGTTTGGCTCTCTTGCTGAGGTGGTAGCCATGTCACACGCACATGAGATTGTGTGGGTTACAGTACTTTTGTCTACATCACTTTAGCAGATATCAGTTTCAATGAATTTCAATGAAATTTTGTCGAATGGCGGGCCATTGGCTAAGAATTGAAGGATTTTTTTTTCGATTGAGAAGGAAAAGATTCCAGGATCCATCCCAAAATCTAATTAAAAAAACTTCTCTCAATCGAAAAAGAATCCCTGGATCCACCCCAAAATTTCATCAATTATTCCTTAGCATATGGCCAACCATTCGACAAAATGCCATTGAAATTCATTGAAACTGATATCTGCCACAGTGATGTAGACGAAAATATCGTAACCCACAAAAATCTCACACGCGCGTGTGACATGGCTCATTGAGAACCTTTGGAGACATTGTTGGGACAAGAGTGATTTTAGACAAAACTGATATTTTCTAGACCAGTGTTTCTCAACCCGTTTCAGCTCAACGCCTCCCGATAACTAGCTACATGTCAACGCCCCCCATGTAGTTCAAATATGAGAAGCAAACACAATG
Source organism: Architeuthis dux (assembly GCA_006491835.1). Taxonomy (NCBI): domain Eukaryota; kingdom Metazoa; phylum Mollusca; class Cephalopoda; order Oegopsida; family Architeuthidae; genus Architeuthis; species Architeuthis dux. Next base: position 2,371,119 of record VCCN01000819.1, on the reverse strand, counting down.
ATTTTTTTTCAAAGAGGTCTTCAAAGCGCTTCTCAAAATCATTTTTCAGTGACTTCAGATACATACAGTATTCTTTGTTTGAAGACAACAGCAAGGGAGATACTTTTAGATGTTTATTCATAGAATAACAGTAACACTACAGGGTATTAGGCAAAATAATTCGCCATTTGCCAGTTACTTGTATAGAAGAAATGGTTGGCGAAGTTAGCATTTAATAACGGTCTAATGCTAATTCCTTCTCGTTTGTAAGCAGATCCTACTAAACAGCCATTTGTAAATCAGAATTATAGACAGTTACGGAATCTCCATAACGCCCTCTTAAGGCCATTAGTCACCTCAACGCCCCGTTGAAACGAACCAACGCACCCCCAAGGGGGCGCTGGCACCCACGTTGAGAACCACTGATGTAGACGAAAGTGCTGTACCCCGATTGTGTGCAGGCTTGCATTAGTCATAAATCACCTGGATCAAAACTCTTTTGTTCGGGGTTGCAGTCACCCACTCCCTACCCACCTCCCCGAAATGTTATCTTCCCGCACGTTCGCTTATCTCAAACAACATTTATAAAAACCTGCTATAACTGACCGACCGTTAGTTGTTTGTTAAGGTCACAATAACCTTATGATACGCCTCTGTCAGCATTTTCAAAGGAATTTAAGTACACTGAACCTGTCTGGGAGAAAAGTCCAACGTACTGATGGTGGGGCTAACATTTTTAACATTTTTATTTTAGTGTGGAAAAAAAAGTATAGAATTTGTATATACAAGCACACATAACAATTATATTTACACAATATCTAGAGCCTTAAACCTTTGCGGTGGTGTAATAAACATAATTCTTCTTAAAATCATTTACATCTGTTGATAGCACTACATATTCCGGTAATCTATTCCACCACTATATTGCTATAAAAGAATTTTCTGATATTCGATCTACTTCTATTTGCTTCTACCGTATATGTGTGGCTTCTCAGTCACTTGGACCCCTTCTAGTATAAAAAAAAATACATCATGGTTTACTACTTCTAAACCACGCATAATCTTAAACATTTCTATTAAGTATCCAATGATACCTCCTATTTTCTAACGATGTTAACCCTGTTTTTAGCCTAAAGGTTTCGTTCATTGATTATTGATATATTTTCTTTTAATTCATGTCGTCTTTACAGCAATTACTTCAAGGTTTACTGTTATGTGGAAGCAGGGTGGTGATCAAACATTTAATCATGTCTTATTTCATTATAATAAGTAAATACATGTATACAATGTCTCTCGAATTACCAATGTATATTAATATATTAACCGCGAATGACTGAAATTTCAGTCATTGCAGTCCTATGTCTAACACAATAAAGTTTTTGTTTTATTGCGATTGATAGCAACCCAGTTCTGTCTGTGACTCAGGACTTTTATCTCGCAATGGAAAGGGGCCTTTATCTTGCAACGGATCACTATTACTCTTCATTACCAGTCTAAGTTCATTGGTTAATAGAGTAAAGAGTTGGTGTGCCATGCAAGTCCAAATATATTTCTCCAGTATGCCGTCGTACAATAAAGTTTGAGAACCCGGGCCTGCCAAGGCTTGCAAAGTAAACTACCCGTCCGTATGAAGTACGCCAGTAAATCAGCTGGGGGCGCTGTGACCCCCCTTCCGGTGTTTTGATTTTTCGCCCTTGCAAACATTTGGAAATAGCATTTTCAGCACTAAATTTTGACACAACACAACATGATTCGCTGAATATCTTTCTTTAAACTAATGTCAGCATATCGAAGGGGAAAAAATCAGAACCTCCCCACTCTCTCTTGATAAGATAATTCTTTATAACACAACATATAAATCGAGAGAGAATAACTCGGTTATCCGATACTTTTGTTCAATATAAATGCCAAGTATACGACATTTCCTTGATTAAGTACTTAACCATTACACGTTTGGATCTATATAAGCAATTTATTTTTCCAGGTCTTTGAATATAAACTTTTCTCAAAATTGGCCCGATCCTACCTCAAAACAGGTTTCAACAAAAATCGTGTGGGAGACTAAGAATATTGCGTGAGTCTTGGCAGGTTTGAGAACCACTGCTTCAAAGACACACACACACACACACTCACACGTGTTTGTACCACATGCTCAATGCTGCCTATCGAGATAAAATCCATTATATGGCCTACAAAAACAGGAAATAAAAGATAATTTCGGGCGTAGAGGACATAAAATACCAATGAAAACGGTGTTTATGGTTTTTTCTTTATTGTATGTGTATGAAATGATAATTTGATCTCGTAGGGATAACCAAAATTTCATCTGGCACGTATCTAAGATTAGTCCTCCCGCCTAGTTTCCGAGAACCCCCCCCCATCTTTTTATGCTTAAAAAGGAAACATTAGAAATAGACTTCTTGACAGTAATTAGGTCCTGTAGCAATTCAGATAAACACTGATTAAATTGACGCACAGGATGAAAATATATTTCATGAATAAGTGGCACTATCTTGAAATAAAGTTACTCAAAATAGCGCCTGCTTTATTTATATATTATATTATTTATAATATA
>VCCN01000819.1:2347129-2358186 GCA_006491835.1 Architeuthis dux | reverse complement strand
GGGGGGGGGTGCAATTCAATACTTTATGGTTGTAAGACGTCAACCTTAATATTCTCTGGGAGCGTGTAACCCATTTTATTTGATCTCTTGTTCTCTCTCATATTAGGGCCCCGTTTTATTCCATGACACCGTTCTCACCGTCTGCGTCACTTGATGCCTAACATGTGGCTCTCAGAAGCAAGTCCTGTCGTATTTCGAATGTAAACAAAGAAAACTCGAAACGGCAAGTAGAGACGACGACGACGGGACAGAATTAAAATGATTAGACTAAACGTTGACCCCATGCACACCCCGCCACCTACTTCACTGCCTTCGAAACGATTGAATTGACCCGCGTGCAACCGATTCTACGCCTTTAATATACTTAGAATTTTCTTTCGCAGCCATCCTCGCCCTATTTACGCAGTTCTTCGCAAAAGAAACTTTAGGCAAACAAGTAAACAAAGGAATTTGTTTTTTTTTGTTTGTTTTTTGCTCCTTGAAATATCAGATTTTGTTGGGAGACTTTTTGGAAAGCAGAAGAAAAAAAAAAGAAATTCCTCCACTTTTCCACTAAACGATTTTGATTGGCCAGCTATTAAAATCAAAATAAATAAATGAATGCTGACACATGTTTAGGTTGGTTTGGTGCTATATAAAATGGTGAAACCTTTTGGTGTGTACATTCTTGGACTGCAATCAGGTCTCAATCCCGTTTGGGGGAATGTACGTATGTATGCGCACATATAAAATTAGGAAATGCTGAAAAATGTTTGACTCTTTCCAGGTCGAATTTATTTCTGAATTTTACCAGTTTTAACGTAATTTAAACTTAAATTCAATTTGTGAGCTAGCTACATAAGTTGGGTGCTAGGACTGATTAAGCATACCTTCTCATATATAGACAAACTGATACCAACACAAGACAAGATTGATGTTTAAGTATTGTACTCAACCAAATGCAGACTAACCTTACTGGTAAAATAGTATATGAAGTAGTTGATACTTGGTAAGCATAGCTAAGCATTAATGCTATGGTCAAGTGGATGGTTATTAGCTTTTAATAAAGATAAATGTAAGGTGTTACAAGTAGAAAATAGAAATGCATATTACGATTACTGTATGAATGGAAATATACTAGTTATTGTAAATGATGAAAAGGATCTTGGTATCATAGTAACTTATTAACGATAAGGCGAACAGGGTGCCAGGACTGATTAAGCATACATTTTCATATATAGACAAGGACTCGTTCCTTATACTATATAAGACTTATATCCATCCACACCTCAAGTACTGTACACAGTCCCGTTCACCATACTTGGAGAGAGATAACAAAATGTTTTAGCTGCTCGTCTCTGGAATTTTTCTAAGTTAGTACTGGAATTAAAAAGTATGAGTTATGAGGATAGGCTAAAAGTGTTAGAATTAACATCGTTAGAAAATAGGAGGCATCGGGTAGAGTTAATTGAAATGTTTAAGATTATGCATGGTTTAGAAGTAGTAAATCCTGATGTATTTTTTACTAGAAGGGGGTACAAGAGACTGAGATGCCACACATATACGGTAGAAGTAAATTGAATATCAGAAAATTCCTTTTTAGCAATAGTGGTGGGACTTAGGACTACATATTCCAGTAATTTATTCCAATCAACAGATGTAAATGATTTTAAGAAGAATTATGTTTATTACATCCCCGCAAAGGTTTAAGGCCCTAGATATTGTGTAAATATGATTATGATGTGTGCTTGTATATACAAATTGTATACTTTTTTCTCACTAAAATAAAATGTTCTAAATGTTAACCCTTCTATACTATACACATTCTAGTAGGGTTATGCTCAGGCTAAATGATAGAAGAACGTTTTACTAATGAATACCTGGTTTTGGTCGTTTTCATGGAAATCGAATACAAACTACATTGTGAATATAACTGTATCAACGATGAAGTTGTAATAAATTATAACAATATATACATCAGGGTTTACTACTTCTAAACCACACGTAATCTTAAACATTTCTATTAAGTCTCCCCGATGCCTATTTTCTAACGATGTTAACCCTAACACTTTTAGCCTATCCTCAAAACTCATACTTTTTAATTCCGGCACTAACTTAGTTGCTCGTCTATGCCTGGTTGAAATTCGATCATATCGCTAATTTTGAACCACGGAAGCCACTATGTTGCTCGGGTGGATGCAATAGGGTACACCTTTGTAATGGCCAATTGGTATTATTAGTTTCAATTGTAAACGAACGCACGTATTTGCCCGGCCAGATCTGGTTTCTCTGGAAAAGGATAAGTTGGTTTGGCGCGAAAGAAAATGGAGAAATCTTTTGATGGGTGTATTCTTTGACTGCAATCAGATCTCAATACCGTTTGGGGTAATATACGTATGTATGTGTACATTTCTGGAACCGGGGGTGGGGTAATAAGGCTATTAGGTAAAAATAAATGTCCCGTCTAGAGATAGGGTTTTCTGCACTTCTATCTATCAAGTCGAAGGCTCGAAATAAGCTCAACGTTGAGAATGATTTAAGATGTGCTCTCTCACTAATAGACCCACAAATCGAAGAACAGAGAACAGATCACATTGATGTGTATATCAAACACGATTGCAGAAATCGTATTTTTTTTTTGTAATAAATTGAAATTTCAAATGTGTTCTAATTATTTTCGCTTGCTTTCTTTGAGTAACAAATACACAGCAGCAGATGTCAATTATAAAATTAAACTAATTCTTAGTATGAAGCTTTCTAATTATACGTAAAATAAAGTTATTATTTGAAATTATTCTTTGTTCGACCGTAAAACAATGACACAAGTGGGGAATGACTCTAAAAGGTTGGGAACCACTGATTTAGTTATTCTGACGCGTTCACGTTGCATTACGTGGCAGGATATAACTTTAAGATTTCCGCAGTTATCTGTCTGACCTTGGTTAGACTGACATGAAGTTTTTAGAGTCGACTTCCCTAGTCGAATTTATATCGAGCAATGGGAATTGTTTAATATGTGTTCCCCATTAGTTTTTTCTTTCTTTTCCTCTGTCCGACCCCAACTCACTACAGGAATCCTTTTTTTCTTTTTTCTTTCTGGCATTTAGAACATTTGAAACTAAAAGACTGTACAAGACATTAGGTATAATTAGTGGGTAAGTGGAAATAATTATTAATAACTATCAGAAAGCCCAGCGTTGCTCAGGCTGAAACGTAGCTGTAAATGGCCCAGAATAGTTGTTAATGAAGGCATATTCGGCATAATGAAACATTATTGGATTCCCCATGAAAAGTTATTTTATATGTCAGAAACTTAACCGTCAAAAATAGATCGCATCATGAGGACTGATTTGACCGATCACCGCTAAAACTAACATTTTCTTTTACTTTCGTACTTGCACAGTATTTCTATTTACTCAAACTCGAGTACAATACGATCGCGAATATAATTTTTCTAGCTAAAATCAGTAATCTATTAGTTTTTTTTTACACTCTGGTATAATATTACAAACCAATTTTAACCCAGTTTTAATATTAAATTACTCGCATTGTACACAAGTAAATACGGTAACAAATGAAAGAGCCCGGAAAATGCATTTTTGTGAAATTTATTTTAGCACTTACACAGCATTATATCTTTAATTAAATTGTTTCATATTATGTATCACATATTTCAGAATGGTTAACTATGGAAAGTCTGTAATATTTCACAGATAAATTGTAATCGTGTAAATAAATAATTTGTTGTTATAGTTCATATATTTCTTTTTAATCTTGTAAATAAATAATTAAATTATAATCCGACGTTTCCTTTTGTTACATATTTTTCTTATTAATGTTATTAAAAACCAAAACAATACTTGGTCTAAATAAAAATAAATAATAAAATAATCGCTTTTTTACTAAAACCAAAACAAACACTGTCGGTACCGACCGGCCTTAGTGAAAAATTAGGATGAATGTAAATATAAGTCAAAATATTAATAAAAATTGTTTACAATACTTCATCTAATAAAATAAATTAAAATAATCGTTTTTTTATTTAAACAATTTTAAAACATTTTTTTTTTTTTACTAAAACTTGAAAGTACGAAAATAAAAGAAATGTTAGCTTCTTTAGCGGTGATCGTTCAAATCAGTCCTTATGATGCGATCAATTTTTGATGGTTCAGTCGTCCTACTTTACCAAATTGCTTTTATAGTAGTCCGGTGTCTAATGCATTCTTCAAGTTTGCGCATTTCAGCGACTCCTTAATTTAATACTACAATGCACCGTTTGAGAAGACAAGATGGAAATAAAAACAAATCTTTTCAAAAATATATAAATTAGATAGGTATCAGATGATTATTATTGGCGCCCACATTATTATTATTATTGGTATTATTATTGTTATTGTTATTTTTTCTTATTTTTTCCTTATTTTTTCTTTAATGTTCATTTTTGCGTCCTGGGGCGCTATAGGGAAGTCTTCATCTTATCAACAGCACTTTCCGTAGTATGTGGGCTGTTCGAAGTAGGGCAATCTTTTGGACTACATGGATGTTGATGTTACCTGGGATACGGTTGGTGAACTTTTCCGTTCCCTTCTTCACAAGTCCTAGAGCTCCAATGACCACCAGTGTTATAGTGGTTGTCCCACATCTTTTTGATCTCAATTTCCAGTTCCTTGTACTTGGACATTTTCTCAGTCACTTTCACAGAAGTGTTTCTGTCAGATTGTATTGCTGTGGAGTGTGGAGATACTGGAAATCCACTCACCTCGGTCGAAAAGAGATTGTGTGTCGCATGTTGTGCTGTGTGCGCAAAGTTCGATCAAACACCTGCCCGGTTGATTCGACCCGAGATACTTGTCGCATGCCCAGGATACGAGGTTGCACAGGATTTCAAAACCTTCGGACCGAGAAGTTGATCAACACCCGCCCGGGACTATCATTGTCCGGCATGCCCAGGATTCATACTGTGATCAAAGTCCAGCTTGCCCTAATGTCCTCGTGGCATTAGCGGATGCAACCTGCCTGCAACGTCCTTGTGCGAGATCCCGCCCCAAACTCGACCCAGGCGTTTTGACCTTGTCACATTTGCCTTTTCATTTGTTTTTATGTCCATCTTCTCCTGCTAAACGGGACATTGTAGCCAGTGTTGAATTAACGTACCCCAAAACTTGAAGAATGCAAAATTCCGGGTAATTTGCAACTTAATAATAGTGTGGGATCTGCACTCGCCCCAATAATAATCTGATATCTAATATAATTTATATATTTTTGAAAAGATTTGTTTGTATTTCCATCTTCTCTTCTCAACCGGTGCATGGTAAGTAAATATACTCAGCTAATTGCACTTTACGAACGAGACGTTAAGAGGAGAAAGGAAAGAGACTTTGGCCATCCGTTGTACACAACAACAACAGAGGTGACCGATCAAAAAGAGTACCTTGCGAGGTTTTGTTCTGTGGTGACATGAGATACTGGCATTGTGTTGCTTTCCAGTTGTGTTACTGTTCCCCTCCCCCATGCCCTTTTGTGCTTCTTTTTTACGTCCCACTTTGTGACTTTTCGCAACGAGCAAGTGTCGTTGTACTACATACATCATCATTACAGTTAATTCAGTACCTCGGGCTACAATGCACCGTTTGAGAAGAGAAGATGGAAATACAAACAAATCTTTTCAAAAAATATATAAATTATATAGATAGATATCAGATTATTATTGGCTTATGGATAATTAAGCAATGGACATTGTCTGAAGAGATGACAACCGATGGAGCAAAAGGCTAACCAATAGGCTAACCAATTGGTGCGCATGGGACAGTAAACGCAGTAGGAAAAGCCCAGACACAAGATGGAGTGATGAGATAAAAAGGTTTGCCGATAAGACTTGACAGAGGTTAGAACAATCGTGGTCATGATGGAAGTAGATGGGAAGGGCCTTTGTCCAGCGGTGGACTTATAGTGGCTGCTGCTGATGATGGTATATACTTAAATTATTTTTCCCTTTTAAAAATAATCTAACTATACTCGCAGTGCCAAAAGATCAATCCTACAGTTTGAAACTGCCAACCTGTGGTCCCAATCCCCCACCCCACCCCGATTGAGAACCTCTGTTTTAAACGATCCTTTTTTTTCAAAATTCGACCGCTCCATTGCGCAGCCTTCATGAGGTGAATATTCCCATGTGTTTTGTTCTACCTAATAGCCTTATTCCCCCCTTTGGACTACCTATCTCCCATCCCACTACCGGTGAAATGGGGGTGCTTGTTCTTTACGGATATTATATACTTCACCTGAAGAAGATCGAAGAAGGAATCTGCTGAAACGTGAACAACATAAATAACTAGCATTTCAAGGGAAATTATGAATCATCGCCACCTAATATATGCTTCTTTTTACCTTGTAAATTAAGCAGTGCGGGTAGTGATCATTAGAAAGTCCAAATTTAGTAAGAATGCTGCTGGACACAAACTAAGGGATCAATTTGGCATAAACTTACAAACTCATTTAGATATTTGCTTTTTCCCCCTTGTATTTTGCACCGGTTCCTTTGTCGTTTCTCTTCTTTTAGATCAGTGGTTCCCAACCGGGGGTGGGGGATTTGGGTACTCCAAGGGGGGGATTAAGGCTATTAGGTAAAACTAAAAGTCCAGTCTGTTTTTCTGCACTTCTATCTATCAAGTCGAAGGCACGTAATAAGCTCCAAGTTGAGAATGATTTAAAATGTGCTCTCTCACTAATAGACCCACAAATCGAAGAACTAGTAGCAAAAAACAAGAACAGATCACATTGATGTGTATATCAGTTACGTTAGCAGAATTCTTATGTTTCTTGTAATAAATTGGAATTTCAAATGATGTGTTCTAATTATTTTCGCTTGCTTTCTTTGAGTAACAAATACACAGCAGCAGCTGTATAATTATAACATTAAACTAATTCTTAGTATGAAGCTGTCTAATTATACGTAAAATAAAGTTATTATTTGAAATTATTCTTAATAAATGGAAGGGGGGATACTAGTAATCTTATTGACAAAAGTGGGGAATAACTCGAAAAGGCTGAGAACCACTGTTTTAGATCATTATTATCTTAAACCTCTCCCCAACGCCTGCAATTGGTGCGTAACTTGATTCCTGTCTATCTACTCAACCGACATGGTGTCAACATTATCGTCATCAGTTTCTTCTCTACAGAGTGGCCGTGACCCCCCCCCCCCAAAAAAAAAATAGACAAACGGACAGTGAAGGCTATTTACTATGCAACTAACGAAACGACCCATCACTGTTGGCGGTCCGTGCTTTTAGCTTCACACTAGTCGTTAAGTACTCAATCTGTCAGTGACCTCTCGAACTTCCGCTGCGCCCCAAACTGAGCAGATATAACACAGGCTGAAGTCTTTAAGGCGTCTGGATTCCTTAGATTTAAACATTTTCTTTATTAGTACTGACTATTTTTAAAATTTTATTTCATCTTTATTGTTGCTTTTTATCGCCAAGTTCAGGTCGTTACATCCTACGACCATTAAATTAATAATGAAAATACTTCGTCTAAGAAATTCAGACAACTTTAAATTTATTTTCTATAGTTTTGAAAAGGTTCATTCATTAACATTCAAATAGTTCTTCGGACGATTGACCTCCTTCGTGTTGTTTGTGTTGTTAACACGAAGTTTCGGCCGATCTATTCTTCGGCCTTTTTCAGTCAATGAATGCAGAATGAACAAGTCTGTCAACTGAAGGAATTTTTCAATATCTTCAATTAGTTATGTTAGTAATATCCGAATGTGACTGTTTGTCACATTCGGATATTACACAGGAGGGAGGCCGAAGAATGGATCGGCCGAAATGTCCGTGTTAACAAACAGTTTAATTGTCCGAAGAACTATTTGAACTTTAAATCTATTACGTCTTTTGCTAAACAATCATCAGCCATTTCTGGTCCACTGCGGGACAAAGGCCTTCCCCAACTCCTACCATGACGATTGTATTTTCATGTTAGTTTGGGGGAAGGTAGTGGCTAAGTGAGATCACCCGTTGCCGTTGTTTTCTAGTGAGTAGGTTTTGAATCCAGAGTTGTCCTTCTCCTAGACTGGTTGCCTCCCAATGCTGGAGAGCCCAGTCCGCCCTGCTACTTTACCCATAGCGAGGGGAGAAGTGATGGATTCATGCCTTTCTCAAGTGAACGTATTTTGAACTCTGTTAACCGTTACGCCACGTATTTTGAACTCTGTTAACCGTTACGCCACTTGCACCTCCAAGGTAAACAAAATGGTGTGAACAATCGGATGAAGAAAGTGAAAGCTATATAACCGCATATTTGACTACGCCATGTAGTTAAGTCTTCATGGCGAAATTGGTATATGTGACATCCATTGTCAGGGGGCTCCCAGGATATGGGATGCGAGTTCAAATCTCGTTGGATCCTACTTGTTTATTCCAGATTCACTCTTGCTTGCTTTAACGGTTGTAGAATGTAACGACCTTTTTTTTTTGTTAAAAAGCAACCAATATGAGATTTATCCCCGCGCCCACGAGGGCAGAATGTGGCACGGTTTAATGTTGGGCGTACGTGTGGGCCAGGACAAAGAGTTTCAATGCTGGTGAGTTTGTTCATAAATAATATCTTATAATATCCGTTTTGATTGTGTAATGTTCCACTAGAAATAATAAAATCTTGCTGTGTTTGGTTTAGAAGACCATTAACTTTCTATTAAAAAGTGGTAGGGGTGTACTTATTCGTGGGCGATACTGTACATATACATGTCTGAACACATGAATAACCCAAACCCAGCAATAAACCAGTGTTGTGGGTAGCGGTGAATAATATATCCATTATCTAATTAGACAGATGGAGTAAAAATAAAATAAAATTAGACCTGCCCCCACGCCACGCTCAAGATTCTGGATCTGCCCCTGCATGACGAAAACGTTCACGTGTCTAAACTTAAGTGTAAATATAACCCTTTTGCTGAAAGACAGCAGCGACGATTTTTGATTGAAAACGAGCCTCTGTTGCCCCAATTTCATTGTTACATTGGGCACATGTTTACAAGTATTGTACGCAGATTTTATTATTTTGAAAAAGACAATGGGGGTGGGAATAAGTAGGAGATAAGTGACACTTATTATTTTATTTGTTTGCGGCGCCTGTTGGGGGGGGGGGTTCCAACGTAGCGACTACAGGCCGACAGACCCTTCTCCATTGGTCCCTCTTTATTGCCTATTTCCTGGCTTGGTATAGTGGCATGCTGATATGCCCTAGGTTCTGGGTAAATAGTGATCATTCAGCGTTGTCTTGGTCGCCCTTTGGGACGTTTCCACCCAATTGTCTTCGGGTCCAGGTTAAAGACGTCTTTAGCAAGATTATGGAGGATGGTTAATTTTGTGAGAGGAAAAAAGTCTCCGGCCAATATGATTTGGGTACGGAGATTTCTGTGAGGAAGAGATCGGTGCCAGCTTTTCGGTAGGGATAATTCCTCCATATTAAAGGTTTGGTGAAAATGATAAAAATTACTCCATGAGAGTACGGTCATGAACAAAGCAACAATAGCGATAAATGGAAAAGTGAAAGAGACAATCCTTTAGAAAGAAACGAACCTGTATTCAAACTGATTTAGTTAACGTTTATGTGAATGTATGCGTATGATGGTATGCGAGTGTTCATTTCTTTTTCGTGTGGGTTTTGTGATGCTGTAAATAAAGTGTCTAAGAGTCCTTACTGAAGGTGGAATGGGTTTACTTACATTTTGATGAATTAAACTCTGGCCTGATCCGGAGGACGTGTGATCTTCCTCGGGCGGGCCAAAATCATGGAAAGGAGAGAGCTATGAAGACGGGTCTGAGAAAAAATAGACAGCTTTCAAAGAGTTTGCGCTCGTCATGTGCCGGCCTCCGGTCCTCTGATTGCGCGGCCAGTCCATGAGGACGCTGGGAAGGGGGGTGATTCACCGTGTGTAGAGTTCGACTCATGGGAGACAACTTCCACCTTGAATCACTACAGGATAACCATGCTGAAGCGAGGATCTGTCTGCTTCGTTGGCGGATGGTTTCTGAAGCCAAGGTTTAGCTGCAATGCCTGGGCGCTTAGTATGGAGGAAGTGCTGTGCCCAAGTTCCTCTCTCTCTCATATAATGTGTGTGTGTGTGTGTGTGTGTGTGTGTGTGCTGAAGGCTTACAAACGAACAAAGTGCTTGATACGTTTGGAAATCACCATGGCTGCAAGGGATGCTTCCCCAGCTGGTTACGGTCACTCATCTAGGTACTGAAAGAAAAAAAAGTCATAGAAAGAAACTTATTTTATTAAAAATATAACTTATTTCCTTACAAAATAAAGTTGATGACAAAATTTGACAAATTTGGCCATTCTAAAAAGTATTTGGCCATGAACTTTTGGTTTGGCCATATTTAAAGTTTGAGCCATTTTGACTTTTTTTGTGTGCTGAGAGTATTTGCATTTAGCCATATTTGCGATTTTTGGTCAGAAACTGCCTTTCCCCTCCCAACTGCTTCTTGACTCCATCAAACGGAGTCGAAAGTAAAGAAAATGCATTTGACATTGTTGCGTTGGTGTACTTCTTTGATATGGGAAGGGCATGTCTCATTTTTCCACCCTTTAATTCTATTATTCGTTGTACAATCTCATTTGGACCAGTCCATATGAGTTGTAGGATCTTACCTAGCAGACACTACAGACAACCAAACATACAACAAAACGAATATACTCATTTGCATATTTGGCTTTTATATGTATAGATTTCACATAACTCTCACTCACTCACTCACACACTCACCCAAGAAATTCTTTTTTTCAAAGACGTCGGCCCTGAATCAATTTGGACAGACAGCAAAATCGTTTGTCAATTTAAATTTTGTGTGACAGGTGCCCACCAATAGCGATGAGTTTTTTCGCTTTTTCGCTTAAAAGAAAAAAAATCTTAGACGCGTCTTTAGAATATAGCTCCTAGCAGGGAAGGAATTTAAATGTTTTCTTTTTCAACAAAAAAAGGTCATATTTCTCTCCAATAGAAAGGTCTACAAAATAACTATAAATTCTTTGTCTCCTCCTATACTTTTCTTCCTCCTTCTCCCTTT
>VCCN01000819.1:2312622-2340217 GCA_006491835.1 Architeuthis dux | reverse complement strand
TTTATGACCAGGCCTGCGCACATTACTCGAGATGTGGACGGACAGAAGTCTTATATAGTATAAGGAACGAATCCTTAACACTAATTTCAGTGAAATAAAACAGAAAAAATTAAAATAAGTCAACCAGGAATTTATTTTTGGGTTTATATCTTCTATTATTTTCCCTTGTTAGTTAACTTTCACTAGCTTGGCGTATGTAAATTCCACGGAGGTTAACAACGAAGATTACTCTCACATATACAGGGTCATAAAGTCCTTGTGCAGTTTTAAAGTTCTATAACTTCACTTCTGTACATGTTAAAATCAGTCTGTGAAAAAGGGTAAGTGAAAGAATTTATTCAATTTTTAGCACAGTCATTACGTAGTAAAATCGTGATGCGATTCTGAAGTTCTACCAACACGTTTTGCAGTCATGGGGCGGTGGGGGACTTTAACTCTTAGGTGGGTCTGGGGGCATGGTCCCCCCCCAAAGGTTTTGAAATTATATATCCAAGATTGGCTAAAATTGCGTTTCAGGGCATATCGGCCACTGAAATTAAGTGTTATCTAGAAGTCTATTTAAAGCATGTTTCCAATTTGTTGTATGTGATCTTGTTGAGCTGACCGTCTTTCCAAATTTAAAAATTGCGTTTCTGGGCATATCAGCTACTGAAATTAAGATAAATAAAAATTCTTAGGGTCTTGAAGGTTGTCATGTGTTGTGACAAAAAGATTTAAAACTGGGAAGACGCCCAGAAAACAGTATAAATAAGTTTTCCAAAAATTCTGAGGGTTCTATTGAAGACCCCCTGGATCATGGAGGACTGATGCAATTTTTTTGATACTGATTTAATCAGTGTATTGGCTTAGCGTGTTAATGTTCTGAGTGTATTCTAAGTTGGAAAATACAGTCATCAAAAAGAGGAATCCTACATTAAACAAAATCTTCTATGGCCAAGGTCAGGGAGATTTAAATGTATTTTCCAACTGAAACCCCCCTTAGAATACACTCAAAACATCACATTAACACGCTAAACATATACACTGATTAAATAATTGAAGAATCCTCAAAACCGTGAAAATGACCAATTGTCTAGCCGAAAGCGCCCGATACAACACTTTTGGAAAAACACTACATTCCATGGATCCAAACCACACGTTCTCTTGTAAGGAAACAAGAAACATGTAATTTAAAAAAATTAACAAGATGTTCCTTGTCTGTCGTATTTAACCAGACATGTATACAGATATAGATAGTTGTTTGTTATGTGGATGTAAGGGAATCCGACAGAATGGTAGAGGTGATTAGACAATGTGGAAAAGAAAGATTGAGAAAAGCGTGTTACGTCTCAAACATATTTATTATCATGAAAATAAACCTATGCTTTTCGTTGCTGCGAATGACTTCATCAGAAGAAATTTGAACATTGCAGGAAGGTGGACTATCCATGCCGGATAGTAGAAATGAAATGAAGGGTGTTTTCTGGGCCTGGTTTATTTGGCTGAAAGTTCTTTGTGGGTCTTTGAGCTAGTGGGTGAGTGCGTGTGCGTTTAGATTAATTGGGTCTGTGTATCAACTATAAAGTGGGCGGGGTGTGTAGACTGTTAACCACCCCCACCCACTAAAACAGCCTACACACGGAACCATAAATATGAGATTTAAATGTTATTGCTGTAAGAGACTATGCTTTAGTCAAAGCGGACATCAATTGACTTCTTGCCTAAAGAAGGCATTCACATAAAAAGAGGAAATGAGTAATAAAACCCAGGAACATTTTAAAACGAACAAATAAATCAACAAGTTTTATTGGTGCGAGGCGACACCCGAGAAGTAATGAATAATAGCCAGAAAGCGTCACGGTCGTACACACGAACAAGCAGAATAATAGGATTGTTTTTCCATTACGAGGCCGCCAGGTTTCTGCTGTTTTCTGTTTGTAGGCCCATACCTGCCAAGGTTTAGAAATTCTAAGGTGGGAGATTTCCTAAAATTTCCCCCCAAAAGGACTTCAATTCTACAAGCTCTAAAACCGCTATTTCAGTGTATTGAAAACCTATCTTAAGATAATTTTAAACCAAGATAATCAACAAAATGCGGGAGACTTGGTAGGTCTGCAAATAGGAGGGGAAACATTCTTTTACAGGCATATTGTTTTTTTAAATGAGGGAGCTTCGCACAAATCCATTACATGGGGGAGGGGGGACAACACTTGGCTTTAAAATGCAGGAGTCTCCCTTGAAATGCGGGAGACTTGGTGGGTCTGCAAATAGGAGGGGAAACATTCTTTTACAGGCATATTGTTTTTTTAATGAGGGAGCTTCGTACAAATTCATTACATGGGGGAGGGGGGACAACACTTGGCTTTAAAATGCAGGAGTCTCCCTTGAAATGCGGGAGACTTGGTAGGCCTGTAGCTCCTGACTGACGTTTTGGTGCAACTGCACTGATAGTCCGCCATGAACGTTCTATTGTTGTTGTTTTAAACCCTGCACACCAGAATAAGGCTGACAAGTGTCGTGGCCCTTCTTAGACATGACCTTAAGCTGTGCTGAGTAGGAAGGAGGTGAAACTTGTTGAATTTTGTTCATGCTGTGACAGAGAGTGGAGAGGGACCTCCAACTGGTTAACAGAAAGTGTAACGACACAGTAGACTGGCTGAAGATCGTACACGGTGGGGCACTGCCGCGTGTGTCACGCGACTCGGGAGCAACAGTCAGACCTGCCAAGAAAAATGCTGGTGATATCATTCGTGCATACGAAGTACGCGAGTAAATCGGCTGGATGGCGGGGGGGGACGTTTTGTCCCTGTAAACGCTTGGAAATAGCATTTTCAGAACTAAATTATGATACAAAACGCACACAACACAACACGAATCATTGCAATTTCTTTCTTTAAACTAAGGCCAGCATATCGAGGTGAAAATAAAAAAAATATAAGAACCTCCCCACTCTCTCTTGATAAGATACTTCTTTTTAACACAACATATAAATCGAGCGAGAAGGTACTTTTGGTGACAAGGTATCCTGAATTTTTTTTTTCTCAAATGGAAATGCGGGAGAAACAGGTCTCAACAAAAGTCGTGGGGTAGAGTGAGAGACAAAGAATATTGCGGCTGGCCTGAACAGTCTGAGTTTTCACGAAACGCTCATTTAAACTCGTTAAAAGCCATTTCGTATTTAACACATTGGTGGCCCATTTTTTTATTGAATAAATATTGATTCCTTATGTCGAATTCAAAAGTGGGCACATAGATTTATGCGCCCACTGACTACAAAAAATTGTTAATTTCTAATTCGCATAAAGGATTTCTGTGGTTACAGAAAATGATCCATTTAATACAATGGACTTTGAGTGTCTTAGCGTCTATGACTGTTCTGATAGAAAAGAGATTCGTGTCTTTTGACCACGCGTCTCCTTTGAGTCTTTCATTAAAATGTTCGCTAACACAAAAGGAACATGAATAGTTATTTACTAAGTGTAACTTATTTTGGGACCAAGACTACAAGTATATGGCACCCAGTGAGGATCGAACTCAAAACTCGGCAATTGATCTGCGAGTTAAGCTTATTAAGCTTGCTAATCATTACACCACAACGAAAGTTGTTGGAGCAGCAGCGAATGCGCTGAGTTGCCCTACCTATTGTTAGGTGTGTGCAAAGCAGGCACTATTTTTAGATGTGTCCTCGCATCTCTAAAAGTCACTTTTCGATAGATCTGTTTGTCGGTCAATGTGTTAAATATCAATATTCTCAGTCGTATCTTGTTGGATTGATATGAAACTTGGCCGAGACCTTCGGGTGAATAATCCTCATCTTCCTCCTGTTATAGTTGCTAATTATTTGGTGTCGCTAAGAGGTTCCCTTGACAAAAAGTTCGTCATTAATTGTAGGTTGCTAGTAATTGAAGCAACCGTATGGACGTAAGGATGGTGGACGCATCGTTGAATTTATGGTTCTTGTTTGAAAACTAGACTGAATACACAGTTGAAAACCGGTTTTTAGCTGGACTTTTGCTCACACCCGATACATTTGTGGGCGTTGAAATTAATCGCTTCTTATTAAAAGAAACCTTACACTGACAAGTTGTAGGCTTTATGAAAACGTGCCGTACGTGAACATGTTCGACTGACTCATCTGTGGTTAATATAAAGAATGAAACAAGATCATATTTTTCAAATTGCCTCTGGTCCATCCCACATCAAAGGAATGTTTTCGCTGAAAGGCAAACAAGTGATGGCCACCGTCACCTCTCCAGTGCACACCGTTCATAAAGCGAAGACCTTGCGACTAGAAGTGTGCTGTTTCGGCGTCGAACCTAACCAGAATTAGATGACTAAGTGAGCTGCAATCCGCGTTAAATATCAGCAGCCATTATAAGTCCACTGCTGGACAAAGGCCTTTCCCATCTCCTTACATGACGACCACGATTTTATAACTCCTTTCCTCTTTTTATGTTTATACCTTCTTTAAGCCAGGATTCATTTTTATTTAGACGAAGTATTGTAAACCATTTACATTAATTTTTAAAAAAAGATTTTCTGCTCCATCTGCTGTCATTTCTTCTTGCTAAGTGTCCAGCCCATCTTTATTTTTATTGCTTAATTATTTATATAATATCCTTCACTCTAGTCCTCCCTCTGATCCATGCTGATCTTTTTCTATCTCTTAGAGTTATGCATTCATTGTATACTTTACGCTTTAAGTACATTGGCAAGGTGCTCTTCAATATGTCTCTATTCATACAAAATGTTTTCCAGCCTATCGTTATGCGTCATTTTATTTCGCTTTCATGGCCTTTCTCTAACTTTATTACCTGTCCTAGGTAAATGTATTCGTCAACCTCTTCCAGAGCCTCGCCCTCTATTCTTATGGTCTTTTGGGGGAATTCATCGTTGAACATTACTTTTATTTTTGTTCTGTTCATCTTTAAGCTTACTTTTTTGTTACTTTCCCTATTTAGATGACCAGCCGAAAATGTGTCTGGTTGATATTAACCCATTAACTGCAGAAGGTGGCAAGTGTAGTAGTTATCTATTGCAAGATAAAAGCTCTGACTCACAGATAGAACTGAGTTGTCATCAATCACAATAAAACGGACATTTTATTGAGTTAGGCATGAAACTGCCATGATGGATATTTCCGTCATTCGCAGTTGATGGGTTAACCAAAGTGTTGCGAGCCAGATTCAGTACAGCGACAGGCAAGCTCATCAGAGTTTAGAAATTTCACTCTAAGGTCTGGATTGGTGATCTTCGTCACCAAAAATCCGATGAAAAATGAAATACAGGTTTCCCCCGCTATAGAGCACTAGTATGAAACCTCGAAATGACGTAAAGCGAATAAGCAATCACTATTAATTTACTTGGGAACATTTTTGAGCGTTCACAGACTCAAATAATAACCTTCTGCCAGTTTTACGCTAAGCATAACACCCTTACGATACCTTAGGACCATAATTCCGAAAGTGTGCGCCTCTTTTTGTTTTAAACCAACTATTTTAAAAATGATATCTAATAAAAGATATCCTAGAGAAATAAGTAAGGCTTAAGCAACTATTATCATTTTTTTGTTCATAAATAAACAACTAAATAATTTAATAAGAGTATAATTATCCACAAAAGATGTTTAGTTTATATGATTGAGAACTTTAACAAAATCAAAGGTAAATAAATAAAACTAGAAATTAAAAACTATGGAAGGGTTCTCAATCAGATTCCTTGTAAACTTATCCCAATACAGGAAGTCCCTGGTTAGGAACGAGTTCTGTTCCTAGGCCTGTCTTTAACACTTTATAGGGAACCCCTAAAAATATTTTAGATATCAAAACAAGCTTTTTGTATGTTAAACTAGACCTAATTACAAGATATTCGAATTTTAAAATAATTCCAGGCAATTGTACATAATCCAATGCGTTGATGCACGGTCATGATGATAGGAAGCGACATCTAAGTGGCTATTCGCGAATCACTCTCTCTATCTAGTAGTTGCATAAACAACCGCAGATTCTTCGCGGCCTCAGCATTATTAGATTGAATCTACGGAATGGCAGTGTGATCAAGCTATTAAGTTAAAATAAGTGTTTAAATAAAAAATAAGTTTATTTAATGAGTCATTATATTTTTGTTTTACCTAACTAACCTAACCACATGAACGTAAATAATTGTTCACTATTCTGATATAGGGCGCCGTGTACTTGATTTGAAAAAAGTTTGGGAACCCCTGCCTTAGGACACGTCTTGTGAATGGATGCACAAAATAAATCGAGATAAAGCACAGATGCTGACAAACGTAGTTCAAAGCTATGGTGGCTTGAGGTCTTTCGCAAAAGCGAAGTAGCCTAAACGAACTTTCGTAAAGCGGGGGATACGGGTATTTGAATTTGAGATTTAATGTCCCATCAGACAGTTTAGCATTTTTTCTAATATCATCTAGGGTGGATTGTCTGTGATCACGGATACGAAAGAAACAAATATATAAATTAGAAAGCGCTCAAAGTGAAAACCGAATGAAAATAAAATACCAAGACACGGGAGGGAACGCAAACAAATATTGAGTTACTTCCCTGTTCATTTTTAACCTCCCTTTCATGCAATTTGCGAAATATTTACAAATATTGAGTTACTTCCTCTGATCGCTTTTAACCCCCCTTTCGCGCATAATAATAAATATATCTCTTTACAAATTCATTGATACGCCCAAAAGTTTAATCACTTCTTTCTTAGCCCATGGCTCATCCTACCATTTCATTGAAAACTTTAGAAGATATTGTGTGGACAGACATGGGCTGAAAGAATCTCTCAATAGGAAACAAATTTAATCATTTCTTCCTTAGCTTTTAGCACACCCTTCCACAAAATTTCATTGAAATCCATTGAGAACTTTTGGAGATATCGTGTGGACAGACATGGGCGAATACATAAATGTATGAAAAGAAATGGAAAAATATATATATATAATCTAGTTATATATATTGTCAAATCCACATACAGCGCTGTTTCGTCGTCTTACGACTCATCAGTGTGGCTACTGACTATAATCAGCATATATGCTAACTATTGCTCCGCAGAGAAGTGCCCAAATGGTAAGGCACATACAAGCCGCTCGTCTGTTGAGAGAAGACGTGAAATTCTGTTATTTCTGATAGTACACTATGAGTTGCTCGTTCCACTTTTGAGATCCAGCCACAGGGTTTCACCAACTTGATTACTGGCTTTGAAGGATCTATCGCTTCCGACCACCAACGCAAAGCACCCACGCCAACACCACCACCACTACCATGACACTATCAACACCAGCAACAACAACAGCAGAAAACAACACCACTACCATCACCATCACCAACACCAACACAAAACACCACGACCACCACCATAAGAAATAAAGAGAAAACTTTCTCTTTTTGTTAATAGAAGCAGATCTACATTTTTTTTTCAGAAGTGTTTCCGGTCGTAGGAATGGCAGAACAGAAAAAGGAATCAAAGATATGAAAAAAAAAATGTTTGCTTCCTTCAAGATAATTCGTGATTAATGGATTTTTATTCGCATGGCACGAGGAAAAAAAATCTTTAAGTTACTTTAAACGAAACCAGAGGAAATAGGGGAGACATTAGATTTTGGAAAATTGTTGCTCGTAGTCGGTGATTATTACGATTCCATAACGCAGAAATGTATTTCTGTCGTGTTTTTCCTAGGGCAAATATTGAAAAGGAAATGAGGTTTGTTTTGGGGGAATCTGTACTGAATAACGTATTATTTTTGGGATTCAATTAGAACCGGTGGGGTTTGCGAAAATATGGGAAAAGAATGCGGCGCCACTTGTAGCTTTAAAAATAAAAAGAAATCTTGATGACTCCTGTTTTGAATTAACACATTATGATTTGATTTTATGATTCGGGGTCTGTCCACCTAGGGCAATGGCGCTCTAGTCCCCTTCAAAGTACTTCCATTGGGACCTCAAAAACTTATCCAAGCGTACCTTTCACTTTTCAAAACAGTCTGCAAAATTCACTTTTGGGATCACTCAGCTGCCTCGTCGCGTTCTCCTTAATCTCGTCCACGGTCTGATACGAAAGAAACAAATATATACATTAGAAAGAACTCCGAGTGTAAGGGAGGCTGACAGATCTGGATGATGCGATATTTTAGGTCTGATTAATCAAATATATTATCCCATTTCTATAGTTTTGAGAAGGGTCATTAATATTAAAATAGTTCTTTGGACGATTGAACCCCTTCTTGTTGCTTGTGTTGTTAACACGACGTTTCGGCCGATCCCTTATTCGGCCTTCTTCAGATGTAATGTCCGAATGTCATGGTGGTAAACAGAGGTTTTTTTTTAATTTCAAGGGAGGTAACCCTTATAACGTAGGATTCAGCGTTCTCTGTCAAAAATTTAGACTTCCTCCCTGAGAGGGCGAGATAGAAAAATCTGGAATGGCTGACCATATCTGGAGAGAGAAAGACGACCAATTTCCTCTCTGTGGTTGCCAGTCAAAAGTCTGACTTAATTCTCTGACAAATTGGCCCGATGAAGACACACGCGCATGATTTTTCTTCTTTTTTTTAAATTTAAAAAAAAAATCTTTTTTTAAAATTTTATTTATTTATTTTTTTTTTTAAAAACATCAACACGTACCTTCATTTGGTCGATATTATTTCTAGGCTACAGACTCCAAATTGAGAATGATTTAAGATGTGCTCTCTCTCACAAACAGACCCACAAATCGAAGAACTGGTAGCAAAAAAACCCCCCAAAAACAAGAACAGAGATCACATTGATGTGTATATCAGTTACGATAGCAGAATTCTTATTTTTTTGTAATTAATTGTAATTTCAAATGATGTGTTCTAATTATTTTCACTTGCTTTCTTTGAGTAACAAATACACAGCGACAGCTGTACAATTATAAAATTAAACTAATTCTTAGTATGAAGCTGTCTAATTATACGTAAAATAAAGTTATTATTTGAAATTATTCTTTGTTACAACTTAATAAATGGAATACTATTAATCTTATTGGCAAACGTGGGGAATGACTAGAAAAGGTTGGGAACCACTGGGCTAGAATATGATACAAATTCATTTTAATTGGCCTCCTTGCTCTTCTCTGAACCAATTTTTCAAGTGTAGAGTTAAAAGGACGGACTCGCAACGCCGAGACACAAAACGGACCGATAAACGTTTTGTTCTCTTGCTTTAGTATTCGCTCATAGCGTTGTGAAATAGAACTACAGACCTTTCATTCAAAAGACCAATGCTCTAACTTCTGAGCTGTACACATAACTGACTATGAATTCTAATTTGCATCCAACGATATAACGGTTATTACTACACAGGATCCCTGAAAAATATTTAAATTTTCAACTGTTGTTTCAAATAAATAAATCAATGTTCGAATCTTTTGCTCTTACAATTGCTCATAGAATCTTATATCTACGACTTCCAGCGCGCGCTAAACGCGGCTGCCATAAAGCAGTGGTTAAAAAAAACTATAACTTCTCCCGAGCAAATCAAAATTTACAGCAAGCAAATTAAAATATACGGCGAGCAGATTAAAAACCACGGCAAGAAATTTGAATCGATGAAGATGAATAATCAAATAATTACTGGTACTGCTTCAATCGCTGCAAATGTTAATTGTTTTAGTTAAATTAGTTGAAACTTGTCTCTTAATAAAATTCATGTTTTTTTTTCGTTAGCCCCCGAGGTAACGCCTATAATTTTAAAGTACCCCCCACCCCCGAAAAAATTGAATTGCATTTTTTTCTCGCCGAAAAAGACCCAGAATACAGAATATTCCGACCCAAAGATCTTTCCCAACGGAAAGAATTGAAATCGTTTTCAATCGATGAGTCCAAATAACAATCAATTAAAGTCCTATAGACTTGTAGAATTTAATGTGTTAAAAAAAAAAATTAATGGTAAGACGATGCCGAGTGGACTTTCAGATATTATAAATGTTTTTAAAACAAAGACCTATAATTACGTTTATATTTGACCCATTGTACTTCACGACAGTTTCAAAGCGTGAACTATATTATTTTGCGAGATACATGTATAAAAGTTTATACAATTTATCCAGTTCACATGTGTGTGTGTGGGGGGGGGGATATTCAACCCCCTTTTAACCAACAAGTAGACTCCTGTATTCTGAGATTACTGTGTGTCTAGAAACGACCACTTATTTGTTTTGCACAGATCCTGTGCAAAACAAATAAATGCAAACTGCACAAGTGAACAGCAATTTGTCGAATTTCTACAAGGCGAGTAGGAGTTCTCCTCGACCTTCCAAGTGTTCTGGCATCCGGTAAGAAGGGTCAGAAAACCCCCACTTCAGCCCCCCCCCCCCAACCATTCCGTTTATTCAATTGTAACAAGTGCACCCACGCCACAAACCGATGCCGAGTGGACTTTCAGATATTATAAATTTGTTTTTAAAACAAAGACCTATAATTACGTTTATATTTGACCCATTGTACTTCAAGACAGTTTCAAAGCGCGAACTATATTATTTTGCGAGATACATGTATAAAAGTTTATACAATTTATCCAGTTCAAATATTTCTTTTCAGTGATCGTTATTGTAATAATAATTTATTTATTTTTCTCATGTGGTAGTTAAGTTAATGGAAAGAGGGCGCGGAGGAAAGATAGTTTAAGAGGGGTGTGAAGGGAGAGCTACTGATAGCTACTACTGATACCATGTGTGACAGACACGACTCTTATTATATACAGTATCGCTCATAAATAAATACACCCCTACCACTATTTTATAGAAATTTAATTTTCTTCTAAACCAAACGTAGCAGGATTTTATTATTTCTAATGGAACATTACACAATCAAAACGGATATTATCAGGTATTATTTATGACCATACTCGACAGCATTGAAACTCTGTTGCCCAAAATATAAATATGTAGACGTACACCACTACGAAGAAATATTTTTTTGGAACAGTTTCATTGCTGTAGAATTTGGTCATAAATAATACCTGATAATATCTGTGTTCCACTAGAAATAATAAAATCCTGCTATGTTTGGTTTAGAAGACAATTAACTTTCTATAACAAACTGGTAGGGTGTACTTATTTATGGGCGATACTGTATGTAGAAATGATATTAGCAAGTCTAAATGCGCAGGAGAACACATTTAGAAAACTACCTCTATTCTGACTCGATCGTCTGCCTAAACTTTTAGAAGTTCTAAAATCTGACCCCTTCCTTCCAACGCGCTCACTGCAACCCACTGCAAGCAAAGGAGGGAAAAGACTGGTGCCGTGTCACTATTCTTACATACCCAGCCAGAATTAACCAGGAAACTAGCGAATAGATTTCCTGTTAAAGCGAACCTGGACGAAAGGTTGATATCTGGGTTACTCGTAAGTGACGTGGTTATACGTTTGGGTTCCTGAAATGGGCGTCCCCCTGCCCGAATGACAATTTCATTTTAATTTCTTCCTCCAGGCCTTCGTCATCCTCTTTATTTCCTTGTCGGGGAGTCCGACTTTCTGACCTGTGCCTCGCAAGGCGGGAATGTTTGTCGCAGGCCGCGGCTTTCAGGTTTTATTCTATCTCATTACTGAACGTTCAGCTCTGAGGGTGGATTTTTGACTCATCATTTTTTCACTCTCTTTTTTTTTTACCTGATGAGTCAAAGAGACACGCTTAATATGAAAGAAGTGGGTAGTTGTGTCGGGATGGACAAGGGTTTTTTTTTACATTGAAGTTTCTCAGTATTAGAAAAAACCATAACAATAAAGGGCTGCACTACGAATTATCTCTCACCCAATTTTGTTATGTATTTTTACATGGATCGCATCATAAGGACTGGTTCGACTGATAACCGCTAAAGAAGCTAACCTTTTTTTTAATTTTCGTACTAAACTGGCACGGCAATGGCTGTTTGAGTTTTAGTAAAAAACGATTATTTTATCTTATTTATTTTTTCTTAAATAGAGTATTGTAAACCATTTTTATTAATTTTTGACTGCTATTTGCCCTCATCTTAATTTGTAGTAGTTGTTTTGTTAAATCACAATGTGTAAAATGGTTTACAATAAACGAATAAAACAATAACACTGCCATGTCGGCCTTACTGAAATTGTGATTAAACAAGCTAAACATTAAGATGAGGGTAAATAGCAGTCAAATTAATAAAAATGGTTTACAATACTTGATTTAATAATTAAAAAAAAATCGTTTTTTACTAAAACTCGGTCATTGTTGCGCCATCTTAGTACGAAAGTAAAACAAATGTTAGCTTTTTGGCGGTGATTTTTTTTTTTTTTTTTTTTTTTTTTTTTTTTTTTTTTTTTTTTTTTTTAAATTTTTTTTACGATTAACTCCTCCAACTTTGCCAGACTTTGTTCTCAGTTTTTTTACGGGAAAACCCGGCACAGGAGTCACAGCATTGAAAAATATACTTGGCAGCAAACAGTGTAAATTTTGTTGTTGTTTTACTCTTGCGCCCCCCCCCCACACACAACAGACAAAAAAGGATGAGATTACTTAACAAATGTCGCATTTAATAAAATAACATTTCCAGCGAGTGTAGGGAAACGAATAAAAAAAAAACTCCTAAAAACCTAAAAAAAGAGGTTAACTCCCCTTGGTGTTTACGCTGGATTTCCCTGTAATAATGCCATAAAATTGCTCTTGGTTCAACGGGAATATTGGAGCGCGGGAAAAGTTCGTTTGCCATTTCAGTTTTAGGCTGTTGAAATTGATTTCAAAGACACGGGCGTAGCTGGCGATCTGGGGGGATCGGGGCAAATTAAAATCGCCCCTGTTCAAAAGCATGGTCCTTCTTTCTGCTTTTGCAGTCTTCTTTGACCCTCTCTACCCTATTAAGGTGCTTAACAATGAGTGTCCGCTGCCACTTTTCAGGGGTGGGGGCGCAAAAGGATATATTTTCCGGGGGCGGAGGGCAAAACGATATATTTGGAATATATATCTTAGCGGCAACCCTGTTACCAGCGAATAATAATACCATCCATTTATATTGGAACATTAAGTTGGGGTTTCATAAACCAATTGCACCATTATCCTTTATTGACTATAAGGTTCCAACTTTCAAACCCCGTCTCCCTAGCTGAGAAGGCCTGATCCAGATGGGGGGGGGCAAATGCCCCCCACCCCTACTCCAGTGGACGCACATGGTGCCTAATGCCCGAATTAAAACTTCCCGGTAGACTTCTAAAAGATATCTACAAGGCATATATATTCCAACATTCGTAGAAACTTCGGTATGTATATGTCCCAGAAGACTTGTATGGGTTAACTGGGACGCAGGCACATATGAAGCCCTGTCCCTCGAGCTGAACGGCAAGTCTGACTTTGCACTTTTAAACCAAGACACAAAATCATTATATAGACAGTTGTTAATACTGGTCAGTATAATGGAAGTTTTTATTATTATATATCTTCAAGGTACACATACAACAGTGGGGTGCAAAGATTTAAGACAAAAAGGTTAGTCTCCTTGAATTCAGACATACACGAAAATAATTCCTTACTTAAAAATTGTTTTCGATCGCGCAAGACACGGTTAGAAAACAACAAAAAAGGGAAAAGATGAAAGTGCGTATAAAGTAAAAAATAAATAAATAAATAAAAAACTTCATATAGCTTATTGCAAATAAATTTCCTTTTATTTAAGGCTATTTCAAAGACAAAACCTTTTTTAATTGAATTAAAATAAAATACAAAAGTATTATTTTTGAATTAGCTTTTGTTTGAACAGTTATATTTACTAGCTACAATGTTGTATTAAAATAAACTATTACATTAAATTATAACTTTGTATAAAATTGTGTATAAAATCATTGTTATTTAGTTGTTTTGTACGTATTAAAATAATTTTAGGATCAGTTACGTGACTGTCAAAACTGTCGAACACAACCGTGTTTATGATTTTTCGTTTTAAAATTATTTTTACTCCACGAATTTACTTAGTTTTGTCTTTGAAATAGTCTGAAACAAAAGGAAATTTATTTGCGATGATATATATTTTTACGTATACGCACTTCAATCTTTCTCTTTTTTTGTTCTTTTCTAACTTCGTCTTGCGCGATCGAAAACAATTTTTATGTAAGGAATTATTTTCGTGTATGTCCGTGTATTCAATTGTATGTGTACCATCTTCAATAACGAGACGTTGTGACATTATCTCTACAGTGACGAGTTTGATTGTTGTTTTGTATGACTTACAGTGGGACAGAGGTTATGTATTTACCAATGTTTATATGTTTGCTTGTTCGTTCACACAATATCTCCAAAAGTTCTCCATGAATTTCAATGACATTTTGTAGAAATGCGGGCCACTGAACAATTGATAACATTTGGGGGTGGACCCATGAATCTTTTCGATGTTATTAACATTGCGAGATAGGACAATTTTTCAGCTTTTCGGATTTAATAACGCAGTAATGATGTCATCGTTGCTATAGCCTTCAAACTTACGAAACCCCTTGAAAACACTGCACTTCAAGCTATAAATTGAGGTTGTTTTTGACACCTTTTAAAAAGCCTATACCGAGCAATGCCATGAAACTTGTAAATAAATATGATAAACTGCATTATTACAAGCTTTTTGTCATGGCATAGTCTGGGATCTGTAATCTGATTGTTCAATTTTTAGTGACAAAGGAAATGGTGGAGGTCTGAACTCTCTTGGGTGCGTTCTAGTTCACAATCTGTACGCCTCGTGATATGAAATGGTATCAAGTACGTCCATTTCGCCGTTGGAAATTAATGGGATTTATATACAAAACAAAAGATCCTTGCATATTTTAGTGTGAGATGAAAACTGATATTACTTGGCCACATATTTCTTATTATTTTTTCCTTTTCCTGTTTGGTGTATAATATCTGCTACGAAATTGCTTCGTGCTGACCTCGCACTGCTTGTCGTGTCAAGGAGGGGGAAACAGAATGAAGAAAACTCTTTCTCTGTGATTGAAAGAAAGATATACTGACAACACTATGTGAATATAACACGGTCGGATTTTTATGCTTCTCCCTCCGCTGACTTCGAAAAAAAAAAAATAATCGGCAAAGTGGGACGACTTAACCGTCAAAAATGGATCGCATCATAAGGACTGATTTGACCGATCACCACTGAAGAAGCTAATATATTTTTTTGCTTTCGTACTTACACAGTATTTCTGTTTATAAGATGAGGAAATAGTCAATAAATTAATAAAAAATAGTTTACAATACTTGATTTAATAAAAATAAATAAAAAAAAAATAATCGTTTTTTACTACAACATATGAACGGCGACTGATCTACTGATTGATTTAATTTTAAAAATCTAAAGTTATCCCTTCCCTCCCGATCGCTCTAGTAGCTAAATCCAAGGGCGGATCCAGGGGGTCTCCCAGGGTCTTCTGGAAGACCCTCAGAATTTTAAATATTTATACTGTTTTCTGAGCGTCTTCCGGGTTTTAAATCTTTTCCCAACCTACAAGCATTTTTCTGAAATTTTTTATTTAATTTAATTTCATTAGCTGATATGCCCTGAAACGCATTTTTAGCCAATCTTGAATACGTAATTTTCAAAATTTAGAATCCCCTTTTAAAAAAAAAATGTTGCAAGCCCCTGCAATTTGACGGTCTAAGTTGATGAATCTTTGAAAAAGATCTTTGATGAAAAACAACTAAAATTAAGATGGAAGAAATACTTGTCAGAATTAATTTGTTTGTTTTTGTTTTTCCTTTCCTTCCCCCCTCCCCTATTTTTTATTCATTTTCCTTCCCTCTTTTTCCTTCCCTCTTTTTCCAATTAACTACTTATTAACTTTTAAATCCATAAATCGCTTGTAACTGACAGTGGAACTCTTCAACGAATAGCATAAAAATAGTGGAACTCCTCTGTGACTTGAATTAAAATAAAATCACCAAATGGTCGGGGGAGGGGGGTTAATCAGAAGTTATTTCCCTTCAAATTGACATTCTATTTTCTTTGTATGAATTTAAGAGTTAATGCATTCTTAAAAAAAAAATAACTCTTATTTCTTTCGTTTTATCTTCCAGTAAGATGTGGTGGAACTCTCTTGGAAGAGGCCGGTACAATAAAGAGCCCGAATTACCCAAGCCAATACCCACCAGACTGTAATTGCGTGTGGACGATCAAGGCTCCGACAGGTTATCAAATCATGATTTATTCGACAACATTTTTGTTGGAAGATAATAACTGCGAGTAAGTGACTCTCACAATAATTTCGTAGATTAACCAATGCTTCCAGGGGCGTAGCTGAGGGAGGGGCGATTTTAAATCGTCCCCCGGGACCCAATGGAGGAGGGGTGGGCCCAAAAGCTTTATGAATAATAGTTCACCTACTGCATTTTTTACTAACATTATATGATGACCGTGGCCCCCAGGTTGGGAACCAAAGAGCCAAGACTCCCGGGCACCAGAATCTCCAGTTACGCCCCTGATTGCTTCGTCTCGGGCCCGGCCCAACGTATCGGCAACACGGGCAGCCGCCCGGGGCGTCTGCCATGTGTCTTAGACAGTAAGACCTGAAGCTAGGTGTTGAGCATTTTTCAAGTACGCTGTCCAAAATTTATGGATTGTGGAATTAATTCTTGAGGAGGTATATACATATATATATCGTTAGGGGATTACATCAGCTTTTTAACGGTGTATGATTACAATTTGTATCTCTTGGGCTTAAAAAGTTACAGCTCAATACGTGAAGCTAAGTATTCAGCATTTTACGAGAAAACTTCAAGTACACAGTTAAAGATTTATGAAATATAAATGAAAAAAATAGGAAAAAAATCAATAAATTGATCAGAATAAGAACAGTCAAAATAAAAAATTTCCTGTTGTGAAGTCAGATTTTTCAGGAATATCTCAGTTAAATACTTTGTTGTGCTGAAACCAAGAAATAATTTCTATATACAGGGAGTCCCCGGGTTACGAACGAATTCCGTTCGTAGGCCTGTTCGTAAGCCGGGAACAGTTACGTACGGTGCATATTTAGCGTGAGTTAGTTAAATGTTTGTCTTAGTATAGTACATATTTACCTTTCCATGCAAAGTTTAGCCCAACATACAGATTTTAAAATGTTACTTGAATATATACTTGAAATAGGCTTTTTTTTAGCTTCAGTGTAGTTGGGCTGGCTTTATACTAATTAGAAAAAAGGTAGTTAAATTTGGTATGTCCAATATCAGAATAAAGATTATTTAAAAACATTTGATATTCTTGGATGTGACCGTCTTTTCACTTAGGCTGTTCCATGCGTTTGCTACTCTTGCCGAGAGGAAATTTTTTTCTAACACCAGTGGAGGTCTGAATTTACTCAATTTTAAAAAAAGATTCTTTATGAACGTTCGTAAGTACGAGTTGTTCGTAAGTCGGGGACTCTGTATTTATTTTCTCAATGTAAAAAAATATAAATCAATAAGATAATACTATACATTTAAAAAGCGCCGAAGTTAAGCATGCCCGGGGCGCCAGGAACCCTAGGACCGGTCCAGCTTTGTTTATAACTTTGAGAAGAGACATTAACATTGCAACATTTTTTTCTGGACAATCGAACCTCTTCTTCCCATCCTTGATCTTGTCAACACAACGTTTAAGCCGGTACATTCTCCAGCCCGCGTTAGGTGTATAATTCAATAAAAGAGGCAAACATTTCTTTCTTTTTTTTCCTTCAGACAATTATATTATGAATTATACACCCGAGGAAAGCTGAAGAATGGCTCTGCCGAAACGTTGTGTTGACAACATCAAAGATGGGAAGAAGAGATTCGGTTGTCCGAACCAAGCTGGAACCATTGCTTCCTTTTCTCCCTCTCTCGGCTAGTTATTTCTACCCCCTATCTGTCTGTCGTTCTGTCTGTCTGTGTGTGTCTCTCTCTTTATTAAATTTCAGTTAATATTAGTTGTTAAAATATTATTCAAAGTTTAATCTATCACGGATAGAATCTCTTTCTCTCTCTTATATCTGATACTATAAAGACTACGAATGTCTCGCTGTTTCTTAATGTATCTTTTATAGACTCCCAAATTGTGTACTAGAATAACTTGACCCATGATAAACATAGGATAACTGGCGCTTACCTCCGGTGACCTATAAAGGTCGATTTAGAGTCAGGTCAATTTTGGCATTTTCAAATCTGAGGGAGACGGCTGCACCCTGCGGGCTGCAAATCTGTGTACATCGATAACTTGACCCCAAGATGAACATAGGATAGGTGACACTGACCTCTGGTGACATCTAAAGGTCAAATCTTTCAATTTCTTCCATTCCCCCCCTATCGAATCCTACCCCCCTTAACACCAAAAACTGTGTTTGTTTGTGTGTGTGTGTGTGTGTGTGTGTATCTGTTCAAATCTATCTATCTATCTAAATTTGTTCTTGTATTGACAGATTTTAAAAGAAAACATGTATCTACATGGGAAGCATAACTATTTCCTTTCTTTCTTTTCAGAAAAGATAATTTTTCTCTTAACGAATTTTTTCCAACCTTTAAAACCAAACTAAGGAAGTATTTAGAATTTGCTACATGACCTTTCAGTATTGATTACTTTTATCTCCAGGCAACGCCGGGTATCCCAGCTAGTATGTATAGTCTAGAAAGATGTAGCTGAAAAAAAAAGTTTTCTCTTTTAATATAGAAAGTTTCATATTTTTATATATATATATATATATAAGTCTTACAATCTTAAAGCATTTCAGATGTTACTACGGAACCTTTTTTCTAAACTAAAGATCTTACCTACAGAAATGTTTTACGTTCTGTTTATTCGTTTATTTCATTACTTGTCATCTAAGTCAATTATTCACTGCCCCAAAAGGCCGAGAAGCGATCTCATCGAAAATGAGCACACACACACACGTGTGGATGTGTATGGCAATTGGTATGTGTGTATTTTGCATCTTCGATGAAACGCCGTTCGATAAAAAGTCGTAGTTCCTATATGATATTGATTATAAAACTTTAATTGCAAAATAAAGTGTGTGGGGGAGGGGGTTTAAACTTATCGACCTCATCTGAAAAGGGAGATAATTCAAATAATAAATCTGAAGCTAAGTTCCCTGCGTTTGAATAAAATCTCAACGAGACGAAAAGTGCATTTTGTCTCACGGGAGAACAAAAATAAGCAGGAATTGTTCGGCTGGTGTAAAATAAAAACATGAGTTTTCTTTCCCTCGTGAAGCAAATATGAATCGTGGTTTTTAGGATTTTGTTTTCTTGTCAAAAGTAGTTGCTGTTTTCTCTTGTCACTTTGCTGATAACATGGAAACTGTGACATCTTTCTTTTTCTTCTCTCTTTTGTCTTATCGCTGTAACTCGAGGAGCTTTCTCGATGGTGCAACTGAACGTGGTTTCAATTACAAATGCTAGGATCGCCACAAATACAGACAGACGTGTTCTCACTGAACACACAGACCTTCGGGGTTAGCGCCTTCACATAATGATTCCAGTTGTAAACGGGTCATTTAAAAAAAAAAAAAGAAAAAGAAAGTTATCAGACGATAATTGTATCATTCTCATGGCTTGGTGGATCACAGGGCTGCATTTTAAGGGTTAGCTGATTGAAGTTGCTCACCACACAGTCACCCAGAGTAAAGATAAAATACACGTTCCCACAAAAACCGAAAGGCGTAAAGCGAAGAAGCAATTACCATTAATTTGTATGGGAAAAGATTTCTGAGCATACCCATACTCCAAAAGTGGTGATTATGGTAATTTAGTTTAAGACGTCGGAGGTTGGGGTGGTGGGAGGTACAGGAGACTGGGGTATAAGAGAGAGAGGGGCAGAGGGTGCGCGCTGCCCTTAAAATGGCTCGTAGCAAAACAAACGGTATTTTCGCTTTTTGCCTTTTTTTTCCGTAAAAGTGAAATTATGTCGTAAATCGAACTTTCGAAAAACGGGGAATACCTGTATTCATTTAATCCAAGATGATTGTTGCCCACCCATGGTAGTAGTCATTTCATTTAGTCAAATCCCCCGTTTCTCTCATTGGAAGAATCTCAAGAATGTTTAAGTGTTTATCACAGACTAGCAGCCACCGCTACCAAAGGTTTAGGTTATTCATATGTTCCCACACTTAAATGTATCTGTATCCGGACTTCGCCCAGCCCTAACCGTTCATAGTAGAAACTTGAAATGTTGTACACACACACACACTTCCCTCAATGAGTAGTGAAAATACATGTTTTTGTTTTTTGAAAGTTCCCCTCCAAAATAGGGTCTTAGTGGGCGGTTCAGTTTTCAATGTAAGCTTATACTAAATTGGTCACTAGTTTGTGCCCGCTTGTTTTTTGAAAATTCAAACATTCTTTAGTGATCACAGCCCAACCTTTTAATTGATCACCCCCCCAGTACAGCATATATGGCGGTGATTTATAATTTCCCTTGGAATGCTAGTATTTTATGTTTTTGGTTGGCAAATCCTTATCATAAACTCAACATATTTCCAGCAGATGTTTTTTTAGCATCGAAGCCACAACATGGAGAAAATATGTGTAAATACTTTTATGCATATGAGGTCCGTCCGGAAGGTATCCAACCATTTAAGATTGTATTCAAATGGTTCTTCGGACGATTGAACTCCTTGTTGTTATCTGTGTTGTAAATACGACGTTTCGGTCTATCAATTCTTCGGCCTTCTACAGGTGTAAAATCCGAGTGTGATGGGTTAAACAGAAGTTATGTTTAAAGGGGGGTAGCCCGGGTGTTTCTGGGTCTTTGTCTTGTCGGGTTTAGATTTGTTGAGAAGTGGAAGCCACATCGGGTTGAAATCCGCACTTGTCTGGCTAATGCATTTAGTCGACATTTTGATGGGAGCTGCCTATTTGAATATTAATGACCTTTCTCAAAACTATAGAAAATACATTTAAGATTAACTAAAAATAGCCTACTTAGGGCAATGGTGCCATAGTCTCTTCGCAATATTCTCACACACTTATACTAGCGTCCCTTCCACTTTTCTAAACTGTCTGCAAAGTCATCTTTCAGGATTGCCATCAGCTGCCTCGTTGCGTTCTCCGTAATCTCGTCCACGGTCTTGAAATCTCTTTGGGTTAAAACCAGAAGTCACAGTGAGCCATAACTCTGGGGGAGGGGGGCAGACCTGGGTGATGCGATGTTTTGCAAAAAAAGAAAGAGAAAAACACGAGGAAGTATTGAGTTCAATCTTCACGGGGTGACTCGCTACTATTGACCCTGTTCCAGTCTAAGCTAAGTTTCGTAAATATGTCTATAAGTCTTTTTAATATCTTCGCAATCATTACAGAAATTAATTCCGGCGTCGAGCTATGTCTCTCTAGAACAAGGGTCGGCGACCTACGAGCCAGATTTGACCCGTGAAGTTGAGCGGCCCACGAGCAAATATGGGGATACTATGCTTAGCTTTTCTTTAATGTTTTAAAGATTCTTGGTGTCTTTTTAATAGATCCAAAAGATGCCTTGATTGAAATAAATTGCGACTAAATTGAGTTCTTTGATTACTTATTGACCTCCTTGGTTAAGCACAAATGATTTTCAAGCGAGCGTTATTCATTGATTTGAGGCAAAATATAACTAGATGTATTTAAATGGATAATTCCCATATTTCAAACTTTCTATGACATTTATCTGGCCCACCGTCCACACATGAATACGCGATCCGGCCCGCAGAAAAAAAAGGTTGCCGACCCCTGATCTATAACTAGGAGTCCCAGGTCACATTCCTCTCCTCGCAACCCTAGATATCCTCAATCCCTTCCCCATTTTGAATTGTTATTTAGTGATTTCTTCATTATTATACTTTCCATTATAAATGCCTCCCCTGGCTAAAAAATATCCCCAGGGTGTCAAATGCACCCCCCGCCCCCAGCTTGGGAATCGATGTTCTAGACCAGGGTTTCCCAACTTGGGCGATATCGCCCAACGGTGGGCGATTTCAACTGTTGGGTGGGCGATGAGCAACTGAAAAGAAAATGGTGGGCGATTGGAAATTTTAGTGGGCGATATAGGGTTTTGAGTATTAAGGTATTTCAACATATGCTACCCGAAAGAAACATTCAAAGGAGATATGCAAAGAACCTGTATAAAAAAGTCAGCGTTATTTGTTTGCTCCCTTTGGTATTTTTTACTACATCATAAAAAATCAGTTTACGAACCAGTAACAAACTTTTACCAAACATTTTTGGTATGCTTTTGAATATTTACTATACAAGTGAGCAGTGACGCAAAACGGGTTGGAACTCCTGTTCTAGACGCGTGCTTGTGACTCTCGCAGAGTGCTCCACTTATGAAAGGTGGCTATCGTAGACACCAGTAAATTAGTCCGTCTCGTAGATTAATTCACAAGTGCTGAGAGTTCAGCCCACACGGGATGTCCCACAACTGTGGCCTTGTGCCAAACTAAGCTAATCTTGAAAAATAACTAATACTGCAGTGGGCTAAATTGAAACTGATTTTCTTTACTTTTATTATTTATTTATTCATTTTTAAAACGTGTCTATTAGCCAGCCAAGCTCCTCTACCTAAGTTGGTATAGCATGGTTTAATCTGGTTTCCCTTTGGCAAGATGGGCGTGAGTTCGAGTCTCGTCGAGAGCTTATTCTTTATTTCCAGCCCACGCTGTTTACTCACTGCCGTAGATTGACGACCTGAATTAAGCTGTGATAAAAAAGAAAACAACTAACAAAAACCAGTTCAACGATGCGTCCACCATCCTTACGTCCATATCCGTGATTTCCGATTTCAAAGATATTCTAAACGAAGTAGTAGTAGCATTATTAGTAGGAGACGAATAGGAAGGCGATTATGGTTCACCCGAAAATCTGGCTATTAAAAAAAAAAACAATTAGTGTATTTTAAATTAAAGTAAGTGTACAATTTTTATCATTAATTTGTTCTGAACTTTTAGTGTATGGTTATTTTATTTGATAAGTGGGCTTTAAATGAGTATATATAACATTTTTAGCTATAAAGTTAGCTGGAGATCGAACAGTTTAGCCATTTTTTTAAAAGCCAATTTTAACTATTAATAACAAACGATACTTGCAACACTGTTAAAAACAAACGCTTGATATTCCATCTATTGATCAGCATGGATGTTCTTTTAATGGGACACTGTAAAAAAAATTATATTTTATAGAGATTTCAAGAAATCAAATAGATTTATGGATCTAACTCTGATAGTCTTTGAGAAAATCCCCCATAAAAAAAGAAAACATTTTTAAAGAAACTTTTTTCAGAGAGCGCGAATGCAGACCCCAAAGGAATGGACAATTTTTTTTTTTTTTTTTTGTTGTTGTTGTTGCAAATTTCGACTTAAAGATTTGTGCTGGACATACTTTGAGACCTGCTGAATTCGGACATAGATTTCTTTCTGAAGGTAAATAGTAGTCAAAAATTAATGATTTTATTTTATTCTCTTTTCAGTTTTGATCGTTTGGAAATTGAGGATCTCGGCTACACCAATGGCAGAAGCAAAGATCACCAATTTTTCTGTGGCCAGAATCCGGTCTATTTTCAATCGGTCACCAACGAAGTTCGGATTACGTTCATATCGGATACGAATGACAATTTTTTTGGATTTAAACTTATTTTTACCCGGACAGATGCTTCTATAAGTAAGTTTTCTTTATTCTTATGTTTCCATTTCTAAAGTATTTGAGTGAACCATGGGGTTTTGGCTGTATTTTCTTTTCATTTTATCTTTTATTTTGTCTTTCTTTACCGTATTTCACCATGTTATAATCCGCTACCATAGATAATCCACACCCAGGAATTGAGCTTCAATTTCGAATGAAAAATGCATTATCCCGTGTATACAATTATGTTTCCTTTTACGAGAGTTTTGGGAAGGGTCATTAACATTCAAATAGTTCTTCAGACGATTGAACTCCTTCTTGTTGTTTGTGTTGTTAACACGACGTCATCCCCTGTAAATGTGGAAAAATCTACACTGGGGAAACAGACGGCCCCCTTTAAAGTCAGAATTGTGGAACATAGAAAAGCCATAATCAAGGGCGAGATAGAACTTTCCTCTCTGGAAGGAAGTCCAGATTATTATTTATATCATCATGTCGACTGAATGCATTAGTCAAACAAGTGCAGAGTTCAACCCGATGTGGCTTCCGCTGCTCAACAGGCCCAAACCAGACAAGACAAGGGCAAAGAAACATCCGAATCCTACGTTATAAGGGTTACCTCCTTTGAAATTAAAAACTTCTGTTTACCCCATCACATTCGGATATTACACCTGAAGAATGGATCGGCCGAAACGTCGTGTTAAACAGCACAAACAAGGAGTTCAATCGTCCGAAGAACTATTTGAAAATTATGTTTCCGTAGATAATACGCACCTGGATTTTCGAAGATAAAAAAAATGCGGATTATACATACGGCATTTTATTACCCCCCACCCCCTCGCGCCTACATACGCCCGTCCGCGTGTATGTGTGAAATACTTGTGTTGTAGTTGGAACTTCGCAAAACCATGCGTGTCGTGGGGGATTAAAGAAATGAATAAAAACCTTAAGAAAAAACACAGTTTGGACCACGAAATGGACAGCCGACCTAACATGGGTCATCATTACATAAACAGAAATTAAAATATTTAATGGACCCCCAAAACAATGAACATTAATATTTAATAAACTTCTTAGCCACAGTGCGCTTTGAAGCGGTACCTACTTCAGCTGATAGACAGAACTACCATAGTCCATTATTTCCTTCACTACACTACAGTGCTTTCTGGCAATCTTGCTACGTCGCCCAAGGAAATTCATCTTCATTATCATCAGCCTTTTAGCGTCCGTCGTTGGACATTGACCGCCCCCAAGATTCGCCATTCGCCACTCGTGGGCGTCGTGGAGCCAATATTTTCTGAACTTGTCTGAATCGTCTCGCCTTGTTTTTTTTTTTTTGCCGGCCACAATTTCGCATATGATCTCTGGGGATCCACGTTGTAAGTCGTGATGTTCAGCGGTTGTCTGACAATCTGGTAACATGGCCTGCGCTTGCGTTTTCTAATGTATTCTATGATATCTCTGACTCCTGTTTTTTTTTCTTCTCTAATATAATGTGCTGTCTTGTGATCTCT
Source organism: Architeuthis dux (assembly GCA_006491835.1). Lineage (NCBI taxonomy): Eukaryota > Metazoa > Mollusca > Cephalopoda > Oegopsida > Architeuthidae > Architeuthis > Architeuthis dux. The sequence continues at coordinate 2,315,170 of VCCN01000819.1, read as the reverse complement.
CCATGTGATGTTAAGCACGAACCTCTCTTGTACACGTTGCATGGATTTGAATTGATCTAAAAAGCCTTAGAGCGTTCCAAAGTTGAGTTTTTCAGTCATGTGGCAGCCATTTTGAATGTTTAATAATGTGACCAATTTGCATAATTTTGAATTGATGTCTGGAGGAGAAAATCAGAAAATATAGTTTGTTGCGTTATTTCTACCAATTTGGAGTCTATTAATAAACAAAAAGAGACAAATTTTGTTTCCTAATTATTCACATCCTCCCCAGAACATTATGTACGTATGTATTTTTTTTTTACCTCTGTTAAGATTATGTATTCCTATTTATGGAAGTACATACGTGCAGAAATGTATAAAATTAAATTCGCGGAACAAAGACGGACATTTCCTTCCTGCATTCATTATCAGCCGTTAATCAAATTACTACTTATTACCCGCAAGAAAAAAAAATTCACGAATATATTTGAATATCTCTAAGATGGTTTTTGTTTAAAAAAAAAGTTAAACACACACACATGGTATGTGGATGTAAGGGAATCCGAAAGAATGGTAGATGTAATTTGACAATGTGTAAATGAAAGATTGAGAAAAGCGTGTTACGTCTCAAACATATTTATTATCACGTTTGAACAACGGCGAAATGCATAAAGGCTTATCTTCATGATAATAAATATGTTTGAGACGTAACGTTTTTCTCAATCTTTCATTTACACATTGTCAAATTACCTCTACCATATGGTGTGTGTGTGTGTGTGTGTGTGAAATTAATAAGGGTCGGTAGAACTCTACAACCAGCTCAGTCATCTACCATCTACGGAATGTTCACGTCCTGTGGTTTAATCACGTGTCAACTTTACTGTCGGAACATTCTCGCAAAGGGGCTGCAGGCCCTCATAGTTAGCTTGGGCATCTGTCAGGAGAAGGACACTCCTGTCAAACCTATGGGCTCTACTCCTATTCGCGCCACTCCAGTGGTCCATAGGATGTAAACCCTTGGTTTAAAGGGTGGGGTCGACCCTGGGCAAGTCGCACTTCCCCTTAAAACTTCACTGCTCAGGCTGGAGTGTTACTTCGCACACAAGCCCCGCCGTCTATGGTCCTACTGTTACGGAAAACCCTTCACAAAAATCTTCGTTCGCGAAGCCTAGCCATTCATTCCTATTTAATAATACTGACGTGTGCAAAAGAAAATGTTATAAAATTGTTTGATTTTACTTCATTCTCTTGATAAGTTGCAAACAGCATGAAACAGACTGAAAATCTGTAGCGAATCCCATAATATAAAAATTAATAAATATATATTGGAAGCCGTAATGCATTTGGTAAAAATATTAGCAAAGTAAGGCGACTTAACCGCTAAAGAAGCTAACATTTGTTTTAATTTCGTACTGCAATGACTCATCCTAATTTTTAGTTTGTTTAATCACAATTTCAGTAAGGCCGGCACACCAGTGTTATTGTTTACTTTTTAGTCCGGGGGCCAGCAGGGGCTACCGTGCACGCCCCCCCCTGATTCTTTAGGGTACCAAAATGTTCCTTAGGATGTTCTCTTTCAGAAAAAAGATGTTCCCATGTTTTTTGGTGTATGCTGGCGACCATTTTGTTTTATGCAAATAAGGTAGTTTTTCCCAACTTTTTTCTTGGGAACATCTTTTTTCTGAAAGAACATCCTAAGGAACATTTTGGTACCCTAAATGTAGAATAATGGGGAGGGGTGCACGGTAGCCCCTGCTGGCCCCCGGACTATTTGGTTTTATTTTTAAAAAGCGATCGATTATCTTGTTATTTAATGTTTATTAAACGAAGTATTGTATTTTAACTTAATTTTTAACTACTATATAATTACAATTTTAGTAACAAAAGCTATTATTCGTTAAACTACTTTACACATTGTGATTTTTAAAAAAATACGGCTTAGTACTCGAGTAAATAGAAATACGGTGTAAATACGAAAGTAAAAAATGTTACGTTCTTTGGTGGTGATCGGTCAAATCAGTCCTTATGCTGCAATCCAATTTTAATGGTTAAGTCATCCAAAAGCACAATCCACGGGGTGCACAGTGAAAATGGCACAGTTGCCAAAAGCACAGGTAAAAATGGCACAAGTGGGGGAAACTAGGAAACTGGCACATTTAGTTAAAACAGCAATTTACTGTACGAATTGCAGTACGAATGTAAAAAAAAAATGTTAGCTTCTTTAGCGGTGATCGGTCAAATCAGTCCTTATGATACGATGCATTTTTGACTGTTAAGTCGTCCTACTTTGCCAAAATATTTACCCGTGCTCCTGTGGAGTTTGCGCGATTTCTTCACATTCTTCAACTTACTTTAAATTAATGGTTCACTACTCATTCACAATGGCTTGCGAGAAGGGTACGCTAACTACTGCTTTTAGACGGGCACTTCTTGAGACTGGAAAGGGCTCTCGTGGTTACAATGTGGTAACCAGATTGCAGGTTGGCCAACCATGGGGTCTTTACAAATTTCGACCCAAATCATTTTTATTCAGTGTTCGCTGTACATCCATAACGAAACTCGGTAGTTC
>VCCN01000819.1:1989359-2001045 GCA_006491835.1 Architeuthis dux | reverse complement strand
ACACACACACACACACACACACATATATATATGTATAATATAAACGTATACCTATATAATGCGTGTATAGATAGACATAAGTAAAAAGACATAAGAAGCTATGGACAGAGATAGATACACAGATATGAACAAACTGAAATAGATAGATAGATATGAACAGAGATAGATAGACAGACAGACAGATAAAGAGATATGAACAGAGATAAATAGATAGATAGATATGAATATAGATAGATAGATAGATAGATATGAACAAAGATATATATATATGAACAGAGATAAATATATATGAACAGAGATAGATAGATAGACATGAACATAGACAGACAGATAGATATGAACAGTGATAGAGAGATAGAGAGATATGAACAGAGATAGATAGACAGACAGACAGATAGAGAGATATGAACAGAAATAGATAGATAGATATGAACATATATAGATAGATAGATAGATAGATAGATATGAACATAGATAGATTGATAGATAGAACTGAGATAGATTGATACATATATATGAATTGAGCTAGATAGATACATAGATATGAACAGAGATAGATAGATAGATATGAAGATAGATATGAAGATAGATAGATAGATAGATAGATAGATAGATAGATAGATAGATATGAGCATAGATAGATGGATAGATATGAATTGAGCTAGATATATACATAGATATGAACAGAATAAAGCGAAACAAATCATTGGAAAACGAAGAGAAAATCCATAGAAAAGTGAGAAAAATGGAAATTGGACCCACTTATAAAGTTTCATCTGTTGTCTCTCAACACGAAGAAAAACCAATAACGAAAATATTTATTAAAAACCAATATTAACAGACGCGTTCTTGTAACAGACAAATAATTAGAATCATATTTCTATTCTCAGTGAATCTAAGATTTATTGTCTGCGACTATTCTAAAAAGAAATTATGTTCCTGTCGCTTCGGTCTGAAATTCTGATATATGCTGTTATGATTCAACGGTTTTTCTTTAGTTATATTATCTTGATTTATTGTACATAGATCTTTTCAGACTATTATTATTCATCTTGATTGTTAGAAACCGTCAACCAAAACTGTCAACAAAACTGTCAACAAAACTGTCAACATAGGTTTCTTCAGTTTTTAAGTTGGTCTGTCTGACTGTCTGGCTGGCTGGCTATCTATGTATCACGCGTACTGGCCGCTAGAGGGCTGAAATGTGTGTATGTGTCTTGTGACTGAACTCATTTTAGTGGAAGAGTACATTGTTTCAAATGTTGGGTAGGAGATATTTTTATCAGCAAAATATAAATATTATCTTACTTTTATTATGTATTACGGACAGAGACAAACAGTTCAAGTCACACTGTTCATTATATAGATCAGTGGTTCCCAACCTTTTCATGTCATTCACCAGTTTTGTCAATAAGATTACTAATACCCCCCTTCCATTTATTAAGTTGCAACAAAGAATAATTTCAAATAATAACATTATTTTGCGTATAAATTAGACAGCTTTATAATAAGAATTAATTTAATTGTATAATTGTACAGCTGCTGCTGCGTATTTGTTACTCAAAGAAAGCAAGCGAAAATAATTAGGAACACATCATTTGAAATTCCAATTTATCGTAACTGGTATACACTTCAATGTGAACTCTGTTCTTGTTTTTTTGATACTAGTTCTTCGATTTGTGGGTCTATTAGTGAGAGAGCACATCTTAAATCATTCTCAACTTGGAGCTTATAGATTATAGATGCATATCAATTTGTAGACTAATATACAGTATCGCCCATAAATAAAGTACACCCCTACCACTTTTTAATAGAAAGTTAATTGTCTTCTGAACCAAACATAACAGGATTTTATTATTTCTAGTGGAACATTACATTATCAGGTATTATTTATGACCAAACTCTACAGCATTGAAACTCTGTTGTACTCATCTTTGGACGGCAACATATTCATAGTTTTGGCAACAGCGTTTCAATGCTGTAGAGTTTGGTCATGAATAATAGCTGATAATTACCGTTTTGCTTGTGTAATGTTCCACTAGAACTAATAAAATCCGGCTATGTTTGGTTTAGAAGAACATTACATTTTCTATAAGATAGTGGTAGGGGCGATCTTATTTATGGGCGATACTGTAGTATCGTTTGTTGTTTCACTAAAATGTGGTGTTTCACTAATCTAGAAGTGTGACTGGAAAATATGTGGAATTAGAAATCGTCAACCAAAACTGTCAACATCATCATAGTCAATATCAACATAGGTTTCTTCAGTTTTTAAGTTGATCTGGCTGGCTGTCCGGATGGCTGGATATCTGTATACCACGCGTATGGAGATAAAGGGTTGAAAATAAACATTTACTCCTTATTATGTCTGTTTTGAACCCCCCCCCCAAAAAAAAAAGGTTTTTAGTGGAGGGTTCAATTTGCAATGTAAGTTTATGCTAAATTGATCCTTTAATTTAATCTTGCACGCTTGTGTTTCTTTTTGAAAATTCAGACTTTTTAGTGACCACTGTCCAACAAAAGGCGGGAGAAGGAATTTATTCATTGATCACCTCTTTTACCAATGTTTTAATTGATCACCTCCAACCCGGCATGCTGCCAAAAGACTTTTGCCAAAAGACTATTGAGTGACTAACCAAAAAAGAAAAAAGAAAAACGGTTGTAGGCTTTAGATATTTCATTCTAGACGGTTATAGACTGTGCTTTCAAAGGAGTTCTGTGATTTGGAAGCAACCCCCCCCACCCCGCATTTTAGGACTGAACAATAAGTAACGTTTTGACTTTAAAGTACGGAAGGCTAAAACGGCTATCGTTAACGTAAGATTTTTGTTTACAAAGCAACGTTTAGAATTGTACAGAAGGCTAAAACGGCTATCGCTATCGTAGGTTTTTTGTTTACATAACCAAAACTAAGCAAGGGCGATCAAGACATACATCCTCAGTGCTTGCTCCATTGATCGGAGTGGTTCCAGGATTTTGAGCAGGGTGGGGTCCAAATAGAAAAAAAGTTTACAAATAAATACGCAAAAAAGAAAAGAAAGATTTAAAAATTCAAAAACAACAAAGTAATTTGTGATACGGCGTTTTTCAATTTGAGGCGTAGCTTTTTAGCATTAGAATTGACAAAGGGTAATATTATTATATTAGATGAAAAACAAAATAATGCATATTTTCTATAGTTTTGAGAATGGTCATTAATATTCAAATAGTTCTTCGGAAGATTGGATCCTACTTGTTGTTTGCGTTGTTAAAAGGACAACGAAATACCCGAATCCTACGTTATAAGGGTTACCTCCCTTGGAATTAAAAATTAAAAACTACTGTTTCCCCAGAAGAATGGATCGACTGACACGTCGTGTTAACAACACAAACAACAAGATGGAAAATAATACATTTTTGTCTTTATGGTTAATTTATGATTACTTGGGACTATTTGTTTGTTTTTTAAAAATTTAATTAATAACATTTCTTTATCTAGATATTTAACACATTGTATTTATTGTGCTTTTCCCGAGAGGGGGGGATTTCGGAGAAGAACATTTTTTCCCCATATGATTCGTACCCCGCCTTTTATTAATTTGATGGTTTATTTATTTTATGGTTACAGGTCAAAACGTCCAATGAAAAATGTCCAATGTTAAAAGGGCCAATGCAAAAAGGTCCAATGAACAAAACGTCTAATGCAAAAAGGTTGGACATTTTGTCCATTGGACATTTTTGCATTGGACCTTTTTGCATTGGCCCTTTTAACATTGGACATTTTTGCATTGGACGTTTTGTTCAACGGACGTTTTGTTCTTTGGATCTTTTTGCATTGGACGTTTTGTACATTGGACGTTTTGTTCATTGGACCTTTTTGCATTGGACCTTTTGTTCATTGGACAAAAGGTCCAATGAACAAAAGGTCCAATGCAAAAACGTCCAATGCAAAAACGTCCAACTTAGGACCTTATTTTATATAATCATGCTTTCGTTGATTTTTACACATTTTACAGATATTTCCATCGAGATACTAATTATGTTTACCTTTTTTTAGAATAATATCCAGGAACTGCTGGAACGGAACTCTTACTTTGGGATTAACAACAGGAAAATGAAGTAAAACATTTTTCGGAAAACTTTTGCCGATCAGTTATAATTCAGGCTTTTGATCTGTGAGAAAAAAAATATTTTCACTCAATATTTATTTTTTAAAAAGATTTATCATTTTTATCGATTTATTCCGATATTTTTGAAATTTTTGAAATGTATATATTTTTTATTCTTTCTATATCACGGTCCGAGTGTAACTTATATAAAAAATATTATAACAAGGATGAATAATTAAATGTAGCGAAATGATTAAATAATATTTACCGGCTGTATTTTTCATATATTTTATTCTGTTTTTTGTTTATGTAAATTAATCGCTATTTCAAATTATGGGAGCTGCAGAAGACAGCATGCCTTGTTTTGCAAGGTGCAGCTGTCGTGCATTTTAATCTTGTTCATTTTTTCCATTCAAATATATGTGTACTGCATTGTCTACCATACATTTATTTTAAATCAGGTGTCGCTAATACGCTTGAAATTTGTTTTTCATTTTTGTTCATACCAAAAGATTAAAGAAACGAAAATAGGATTCAGAAATCATTGAGAAACCAAATTCTTCTACAAATAAATGTTCGTGCGTGTGTGATTGGCAGGAGAAAAAAAAATATTTAAACAAATTTATGAGATCAGTAAGATTGTTATTCATCCCAATATCTTTTGTATTCTTGCGTTGAAAATAAAAATAATACAACAACAAAAACAACAACAACGAGCTTTTCTAACTCCGCGATTTTCCCCATTGTCTTACACATGCGCAGTGTGACACGTACAAAAACATCAACAATGACCGCTTTCTTTTTTGAAAAAAACAAAACAAAATAAAAATGGAACAGACTCAGAAATGCGTCCCCCCAAAAAAAACAAATTGATAAATAAATACACTGAAATAAAATGAACAAATAAATAAGATGGACAGGCGGAAGGACGAATTCCGGAACAAAGAGGTTTATTTTGCAAAAGATTTTGGGATGAAATTAGATCTCCCCCTCTGCTTCCAGCCCTTGTTTGACCGGCTGAAATTTCTTTTTATGTTCCCTTCACTGCTTTTTCAATCGGCACAATTAAGTGGTTATCCACAATAACAACTTCCTCGCGTACACAACTCTGTGGAAAATGTTGGCAGGCGTTCTTTTAGACTTTTGTTTTGCCGACACAGACTGACAAACCTGAACATCACGTGTCAACATAACACGGCAATCAAGCACACACACACACACACACGCACACACACACACACACACACACACACACACACATACATACTAAAAGACATACCGGGATCCTCTTATGTTCACCTAGAACAGTGGTTCCCAACCTTTTCGAGTCATTCCCCACTTTAGTCAATAAGATTATTAGTATCCCCCCTTTCATCTATTAAGTTGCAACAATGACTAATTTCAAACTGTAACTTTATTTTACGTATAATTAGACAGCTTTATAATAAGAGTTAGTTTAATTTTTATAATTGTACAGATGTTGCTGTGTATTTGTTACTCAAAGAAAGCAAGCGAAAATAATTAGAACACATCATTTGAAATTCCAATTTACTTCAAAATGAATAAGAATTCTGCTATCGTAACTGATATACACATCAATGTGATCTATGTTCTTGTTTTTCTTTTTGCTACCAGTTCTTCAATTAAATCATTCTCATCTTGGAACTTAATTCAAGCCTTCGATTTGATAGATAGAAGTGCAGAAAACCATATCTCTAGACTGGACTTTTATTTTTTACCTTAATAGCATTATCCCCCCCCCTGGACTACCCAAATTTCCCCCCTGGTTGGGAACCACTGACCTAGAAGATTACCGCATGAAAATGCGTGTAAGAGATGCTACCCAAAAGACCAGGGAGTGACCATGAAATAAAAAGAAGAAATTACATCTAGTTTCCACTGTCTCCCTTTGTCAGCTGTTTGCACATTGGCTCACAAACATTTTAGAACATTTTATTTTAGTGTGAAAAAAAAGTATAGAATTTGTATATACAAGCACACATCATAACAATCATATTTACACAATATCTAGGGCCTTAAACCTTTGCGGTGGTGTAATAAACATCACAATTCTTCTTAAAATCAGTTACATCTATTGATAGCACTACATATTCTGGCAATCTATTCCAAAGTCCCACAACTCTATTACTAAAAAATAATTTTCTGATATTCAATCTACTTCTATTTGCTTCTACCATATACGTGTGGCCTATCAGTCCCTTGTACCCCCTTCTAGTAAAAAAAATACATAAGGATTTATTACTTCTAAACCATGCATAATCTTAAACATTTCTATTAAGTCTCCCCGATCCCTCCTATTTTCTAACGATGTTAACCCTAACACATATAGCCTATCCTCATAATTAATACGTTTCAATTCCGGTACTAAGTTGCTCATCTCTGGACTTTGTCTAACAGATTTTTCATCTCTCTTCAATACTCGAGATGTAGACGGACATAAATCTTATATAGTATAAGGAACGAGTCCTTTTCTATATATGAAGGACACGCTTTTTTTAAAAACCCAGGATCTTACCTACACTAATATTTTTACGTTCTCTCTTTCAATTTGGCGTATGGGAATTTGGAGCTGTATGTGTTTGTTAAGGTGGGTTCTTATAGCGCTCTGATCTGGACATTCGTTGGAACCGGACATTAGTTCCCTTGAGCGTAAACAAGAAAGATGTACCAAAAAGTTGAAAAGGCTTTCCTTGTCCGTCGTATTTAACCACACACACACACACACACACACACACACACACACACACACACACACACACACACACACACACACACACACACAAATACGGACACACACTCTCACACGCACGCACAGATACACGCACTCACACATGGCACTAATCTTTTGACAGCGGGAGACATCAGACAGTCTGATAAAACTCTGACTATCGTCTAGGCAGGGGATAACCAACCAATAAATGAACGCACACACTAACTCAAGCCCATAACAGGTATATTCAATGTAAATTCACGATGCTAGAATTTGTTTTCTTTCACTTCCTAAATATGCGTTGATACTGACACCCGTCGAAACTGCAGTCCGCATCACACAAAAGAATAAATGAAAAAAAAAATGATCTCTTTCATACATATACTCCTGGTTTAGCCAAGTCATTCATATGGTGTACAATTGGATAAGAATTATCCGACATTATAATAATAGAAAAGGACAGACTGTTGTTTTTTTAGAAAATAATTTTTATTTCCATCGCATGTTTCGACTGTACTCAGTCGTTTTCAAAAGCGGGAATGGAAATGGGAAATACAAGCTTTGGAATGGAGTAGAGAGGAAGTGGGAAGTCAGTCACCTGATTTCCTCTCTATTCCATGTCCTCAAATACCCTACGCACCCTCAAAACCGCTTTCTCGATTTCTTCTTCTTATCTCTAGATATTGCAAAATAACCAGTTTCTAGAGAGTTATCATAACATAATGTCAGTTTACCTTACCTAGCAATGCACAGTTAGAAAGACTGTTCAGCATTATATACGTAAATACAAAACTAATAGCCATTTAAGTCTACAACTAGATGGTACATTATCTTCGATTCTAGCAATGAAATCAAAATATGGCAGCCATCATTCAAAATGGCTGCCAGCGGTTACTGGCATAGAACATTTTGGCTACCCCCAAGCTGATGTTTCCATGTTTTCAGCACCACAAATATTTACATTCAAGTTAAAGTGAAGAAATATGTTTTATTACAATGTAAAGCAATAATAAATGAAAGAAAACACAACAAAATGGTGAGATTGTCTGCAGTAGCGAGCGCAGTTACGTATTAAGATACGCCATGTAATAATGTTCAGTGAATATACTGAAGCCATTAACTATGCTACTTAATTTAGTTGAAAAGAACAGTGTAATTGCTGTATGCTATTTGAACAATTCTATGGACACAGCTTGATCATATTAATTGTACATCACATCACATCTTGCTATGGATCATGGCCTGGCACTTTAATGTTTGAGTAAATGTGAGATCTTAGAGTCAGCTGGCATATTCGTCTCACAGAAGCAGAGACATCTGCACTGGAGTATAGCCTTCTTGTAACTGTAGCTCTTTCTGCAACCTCTCTTGCAGCCACAATAGATAGCTTGTGGTAGGATCTTGATGCTTATGGCAACGTCGTCCAGTTGGGCTCATACATACCTTCTGTCTTCACCCAGCCACAGTCAGTTGGTAATGGCAACATAGGGTCTGGTACCAGTGTCTTCCCCCAGATGTGACCACCCTGTTAGACTGTTCTCTTAATGTGCTCCACTAGAGCAGCTCGGGCAGGCGGGATTCGCTGCACCTAGTTTTTCCGTGGAAAGAGCTTCCTTCTTGCATGGTCCACCTTGATGCAGGTGCTGGTTCTGTCAAAGTATGACAAACCTCTCAATTACGGTCATTGCATCATCTCGGATCTCCTTTGGTCCATTTGCAAGCATCCGTAGTACATCGCTCTTCTCTTCTTCCATTACATTGACGGGTGAGCATACATCGTTCCTTTCATGTCTGGTCATGAAGGAATACCTCATCTCGTCTTCCTATGACGTGCTGTGTATCTCCAGAGTTCTCAATCAGAGCTGTAACTTCGGGGCCATCTACCATCCACCACCGGAGGGCACTAGGGTTGGTAAATGGCCCATTGTCTTTTGGCCTGCAGAACCTGCAACAATCACAATGCTGCGGTCAACTCCCTGACCTGCAAAGGCAGGGTCTTGAAAGAGTGAAATACCCGTGCAATGGAAGGATGCTGGATGACAGTTTATCCTAGCTGGGCTGACAGACAAAGCACATGGTTATACGTGATATTGACACCCACATGTGAAAGCCAGTCCACAAGTTCCCTTTTCCTGGACTACCAGGCCTATATACATCGGTACAGGTGTGTGTGGACCCTTCAAGTCGCCTGTGCTTGATACTGTTAAACTTTGTTCAATGGTTAGGGTTGCAGATGTCGCTGGATATTCACTCTGGTCTCTGATGCTTGGACCTTCAAGGACCATGTTTACCAGTGCCAGCAGTAGGTTCGACACTGTCTCTTTGGCAGCCTTCTTGGGACCCAGTGAAGGGTTTCTGTTCATCAAACATGATTTTCTCAGAATGGGCCAGGTACACGGCATCACTGTCACTGTCCCACTCACCTTGGTCAGGGCTACAATGTCATCAGAGAATGCGAGAAGGACATCCCGCTTGCAGATTTGGGACCTGAGCCAAGAGTATTTCCTTCAATCTTGTGTTCACTCTAGCATCTAGCTCAGCCTGTACAGATCGGCCAGGAAGACTGGTGCAGTTCTGTCATAAGGGCGTGCTTCCTCAATGTACATGGTAGTTTCAACAAAAGAGATTCCTGATAGCACCTTTTCCTCATCATTTTGTATTTTCTAGCACGGCTGTAGAAACCCACCAAGCACTTATTGTGATATTTGGCTTCAAGTGCAACCATATCTCCTGCAGTAAGTCGAGCCAGCAGTTGTGTGTTATCTATGAGCTCTGCATATGTTCGAATTTGGTTGTCTAGCTGAAATATTGCTGTTTAATGTAAATCATCAGTGCCAGCTGGCTTGCGACAGAAAGAACACAGAGTGCTTCCAGTGTTGGTTTCTCAATGCTAGAAGTACGTCCTCTGGTGCGTTTATGTGGGTCTGCAATGTGTCATCGTTACCTGTACCGCTAGATTTCTTCAGAGCCCTCTTATTGGCCCGTTGAACCTTAGTCTTGTTGAAGGCCAGCCTGCACGATTGATGCCACCGGGCTTTGTTGACAACCAGAGCAGATTCAAGCCTCTTATTAACTTAGTTCACTAACAGGTTAGAACACTTCTAGGTTTTTATAAAATATCTGGATTTCTATGGTTAATTAAGAGATTTGCTGGTATGTTCACATATACCCCTGTACTGAACATTGCCCAAGGCTGACAGCTGGTCAGCAGGTGGTTTTATGAAGTTAGGTATATAGACAATATTTGGGGGCAATAAAAAATGTAATACCCGTATGCAAGGTTCAACCAAAAAAGACCTTTGTCTGTCGGACTAATACAACAAGAACTGTTTTTACTGATTCACGGCACACAATAATACAATTATAACATAATGAAATGATCAATTACGTTGTAAAGATCAAATAGAATTGTGAGTGAGTACTTTATTTGGCTTTCAGGGTTACTAGGATCTAGATTATGTCCGTTATTGCACGTGAGTTTGAACAACCGCTGGTGGCCATTTTGAAAAATGGCTGCTGCGGCCACCAGGGGGCGAGTTTGTGATGGCCCAATATTCAGTTTCGTTCCCAATATATCTATCGACACATCTGCCGAATTGGGTTCTTTCATCACAAAATGAACAATTGTTATGATATGCCGCCCCACTATAAAGGAAACGTCCAGGAATGCCACCCGCGAAACGGCAAATGCGTTCCCTCAAAATTAGCATTCTAATGAAAACTGCATTAATCGATGGAGTTACCTTTTGAGGAAAAAGACCCTCGACTTCTCTTGGGAATTAAAACTGATCCAATCATTGAAACGGGTAAGATTTAAAGAAAGAAAAAGATGAAATAAAATCAAAATTTCATCATTTTACTACGAAATGTTGAAATCTGTAAAATGGATTTTTTTTAAATGAAATTTTTCTGGCAGCGAAGTTAACAATCTGTTAACAACCCGCCCCTCTGTCTCTCTGTCTCTCTGTCTCTCTGTCTCTCTCCCTCTCTCTCTCTCACAGACGGGTGTCTAGAAAGTTTTGCCTGATTTTAAAGGCTTCGATTCTCTGTTCTTTTATTGGGTCCAAATGCCATGTCCAATAACCTGGAAAATATAAACATCGACAATTCCCCATCAATTTTGCCCCAATTATATCGATCGATTATTTCGTACCTATTGGTTACTCATTTTTAAGTAAATGTACACCTGTACACACACGTACACCTGTACGATCCCAACGAAACGGTGTTAATTGGTTCAAAAGAAAGCCTTAGAAATCAAAAGTATACCTGAGTGATCAATTCCAGTAACAATAATAAACCCTAATAAATCCGAAGTAGATATACACTGAGAGACATACGCACGTGCAAAACACACATATTTCTATTCATTTCCGTGACAGATATTTGACGCTAAATACATATGACAAATCTACTCGGGCGAAAAAAAAAACATTCTAATTGAACTCTGACCCCGGTCCTGTGTTGAGCGGAAACAATTGACCTCACCTGAACCAAACTACACCCATTTGACCCCGACTCTAAAGCCGGGGATAACTATCAGAGAGCTTGGCCTTCTATCTCGGGTGGGCGTGGTCGGTCAGTCGTACGCCGAAAAGTGACACTCCTTACAAATGGGGAAGCAAGCACGGAAATAAAAAAACCGTTACCGAAGAAATAAATAATAATAATGGGGTAAAAATATTAAATTAATCATCTACTTATATAACACGCCACGTGTATGTCTATATATTCTGTCTGTAACATTTGTCAAGGGAGATAACTTTTAAATGCTAATTATAGTATTAAAATGCATAAAAAATCTGGGTTCATTCTGGTTGAATAAATACTTCTCAACAAATCTAAACCCGACAAGACAAAGACACAG
>VCCN01000819.1:1820041-1830259 GCA_006491835.1 Architeuthis dux | reverse complement strand
TATTTAATAATACGAACCTTAATCTTTATTTTTCAAATTGAATTTTGGGGCCCCCAAAATATTGGTGCCCCCAAAATATTGGTGCCCCCAAAATATTGGTGCCCCTGGGCAACTGCGATAAGACAGCCCTGCTACAGACCTGCTTGATGGCTAAGATAGTCAGAGTCCAATGTTTGAGCCCAAGTAAAATCAAGGTTATTGAATGCTGATTTTCAAGGCAGGGATATCCAGCAGCACAATCTTTCTCAGCCAACTGTGTGGCCCTCTGTTAGACTATGTTAAGCGCATACCTGTTTGTTGATTAGTGTCAGGAATCAGGAGGTGCAGCTGGCCTAACGGTTAGCAGCACGGGAAATGTAATCGGAGATCCGAACTCAAACTCCGGCTGGGACAGTTTGCGTCCACTTAGCACTAATGCCCCTGGGAAATGTATGAATCCATCTCTTCTCTCCTCAGCTATGGGTAAATAGCAGCGCAGACCGAGATCTTCGAAAGAAAGTCGACAGGTCTATGAATACCAACATTATTATTAAGACAACATTTTAATCGGTTCATAGTGTTCAATAGAAAGGAATGATAGAGAGTATCGGCGAAGAAAGAGGAATATTCTTTTTCTTTTTAACGTCATACAACGTCATATAATTCTTTTAAAAAAAAATCAATTCTCAAAAAAAAAGGTGACGTACGAAAAAGCGTTCGTAACTTAAGAAGTTAAAACATTTTTTTGTAACATCGTATATTGTAAGCGTAGGGTCGAATGTCCATTTTCAGAGAGTCTTTTTTAATAAAAATCTCTCGACAGCTTTACATTATACTTTTTTTAATCAATTGGAAACAAAAACGTTTTATTACAGGAACGCATGTTGCCAAATGCTATCAAAGATTGTATAAACAACGTCGTAGGTTTTGAACAGATTCTCTTCGATTTCTTGTTAATTTATTTGTGAGGCATGCGTTCACTT
The DNA here is from genome assembly GCA_006491835.1 of Architeuthis dux. Classification (NCBI taxonomy): domain Eukaryota; kingdom Metazoa; phylum Mollusca; class Cephalopoda; order Oegopsida; family Architeuthidae; genus Architeuthis; species Architeuthis dux. The sequence goes on along the minus strand of VCCN01000819.1, from coordinate 1,829,297 downwards.
GATGGAGCCAAGTCTGGCCTAAGGTTGGGTTTCTTTGCAAGATTGTGTAGAGCCAATGAACCAATGATTATTTTATGAACATTTAATAAGGCAGACAAAAAGAGACAAAATGACTCACGTATGATTAGGGTGGAGGTATCCCTTCAGTGGATTTGCATCTCGCCAATGGGGTGGTCATAAAAACTTGTAGGAATAAAGTCCTGCAAGGATCACTAAGCTGACGAAAACGAAAACCGGGACTTAGTCACCGGCAGTTTAATGGGAGTTGTCTCTTAAGAGACAGACGCTTTACGTTTTTTTAAAAACTTTTACAAGGACGTTTTGAGAAATTGAAAGACAAACTGTATTGAAAAAAACACTTTCTTTTGTATTTATCGAAAGAAACACTCCTAAACACTATTCATCGCAGCGAGCGAATCTGCCATTTCTATAGGCTTTTTTCATTCAGTGTTTGAACACAGCCGGGTCTTCATATTGACATGGGTCACATGCAATTCCAACACGAAAACGTGCAATTCTGCAAATATATCTTCTATTATTCAAATAACACCAGATGCTTTTTGCATAGGCTGAAATAACACCAGATGGTTTGATATACATACAATTACATTTAACAGAACAATGTTTAAATGTTTTTGTAGAAACCGTCAACTAAAACTATCAATATCAACACTGGTCTGACTGTCTGGCTTTCTATGTATGGGCCGCACGTACGTGCCGTACCAATGGAGCTGGAGTTCTGAAAATTTAGTGTGTGTGGGTGTGTGGTGTGTGTGTGGCGGGGGGGGGGTCAATTTACAATATTCTAAATTGATCGCATAGTTTGCGTCCGGCAGTGTTCACGCTTGTTTTTTTGATAAAGTTCGGACTTTATTTTAGTGATCACCGCCCAACAAAAGGCGAGGGAAGTAATTTATTCATTGATCACCCCTTTTTCCAATTCTTTAATTGATCAACCCTAATGCGACATGTTGCCAAAAGACGTTGGTCAGGTGAAGTTATGCTATCCTGCGAAAGGTTATTCCGGGGTCAGACACCTGTGCGGAAATGTAAGTGACCCCGGTCACCTTAGGAAATAGATATATTGCGTGGGTGTCAAACAAACAGGATATGGGGACCGGAAATAGCATCTGCGTAGGCGTTCGAGAAACCTATAAAACAGACCCGAGATGCGGACAGAAAACTGAGAGGCACCAAGCAGCCAGGAGGCAGACCGCCTAGGGCTGGGGAAAAATCGGCACCCATCATCTTCGAGTTTCCTCTTTATCGAAGTCCAGGATATTCAGCCACTATACAACAGTGACAGCTTCTATTGAATGACTAACCAGACATGTTTCATTATCATTGTTACTCTTTGTACTCGTCGTATGTTCACCTCAGTTAAATCTGGTGTCTTTCACTGGAGATCAAGTGACAGCAAGTCTCCTCAGTACTCCAGCCCCACCATCAGTATTATAGCTGATATTATTAACGCTGTCATCTTGATGGTTTCAATTCTTCCTTGGATCTCCAATACTTCCAATCTCTTTGCCAAGTTCTTCAGGACTATTCCAAGCGCCCCAATAATGATGGGCACGGCTGTCACCTTCCTGTCCCGTATTTCTTTCAGTTCTCTGAACCCCCACATGATCTAATATATACGATTAACAAATTTCTCATAAAATATTAATGGGGCCCCTACGCGCCAGAATCTTCAATCTTTGTTGTAGGTTAAAATCAAAGACCAATGATTAAAGGGTCAAAGCAGATGTCATAAATCCAAAGTCAAAGAACAGGGGTCACAAATGCAAGGTCCAAAACAGGGGTCACAAATCCAAAGTGGCAAACAAATCCAATCGCAACACCTCAGTTTGCAAGTAGCCCAAACTTTTTATAGCTCAGGGACGTTTATGATTGGCCAGAAGAACAACAATTAACATACATATGTGTCTATTCGTTTTTGCGCTTAATTTTCTTTTTCTACAGACAGCACACACCATTGATTTTTTTTGTTAAAAAGTATAGTATCTGTTCTCTTTAAATCTAGTAATCTGTCTCCTTTCGGCAATTACCTCTTTTCTCCTTCTCTTTCTTCTCTCACTCTGAGATATTTTCTGTCTGGCAACTCGACGGTAGTTGTTCCCCGACTCCCACCACGCCTCAACTACATAGAGTTGCCAGCGCGAGTCAAAAGCCCAAGGATGAAGGGTCACCCTACGGGGGAAAAGCCAACCCCAATCTCGTCGGAGGAGAGCGACTCCTCCGAGCACGAGGGATGGCCGGCCATCCTCAGCAATGAGGAGAGGCCACGTATAGGCCAAGAGGGAGGGCCGGCCATTGGGAGCCCCCTCCCGAAAAACAAAGAGAGGGGACAGCCATTGGAGGCCCCATCAGATAGTCCACCAAGACTGGTGAAGGGCCGCCTGGGCCGCCAGAAGAGGGGCCACCAGAAGAGGAGCCACCAGAAGAGGGGCCACCAGAAGAGGGGCCAGCCAATGGAAGCTTCCTTAAGACACCGAACAAGACAGGACCCCCGGAGACCAGCAGCCAAAGTGCGTGGATCCTCGGCCACAAAATAGGACTACAAAAATGCTTATGAACAAAAATATAAAGAATACATCAATGGCAACGGAAGCCCCCAAAAGATTAGAGCCCCGAACGCTCTCCCTAGTAACCAGCGACATCACACGCCGCAGGATTGTCAGGATAACTAGGAAGGCGTTCGAGGAGGCCCTAAAGTCAAGTGGCATCCTGGCACAGTACATGTGCAGGAGGGTCTATGCGACATGGAACATCCTGCTGCCCAACCAGAAAGCGTCGGTGAAGTTGGCAAAGTCCGAAGTCAGGACCAAGACACTGCGACTGCAGCCAGAGTTCCTGGGACGGAGACGGATGAAAATCACCGTCTTCAACGTCCCAGTCGATATCTGTGAGGAACACCTCGGGGCGTTTTTCAGCACGTTCGGCAAGGTTGAAGCTGTGAGCCTCGTTAGTCGGCAAGTGGAGCCAATTGGCGAGAAAGGGCCGAAAATCTACGGCCCAGACCCAAACCACGGCTACCACCACCTCTCAAAAACATCCCCCCACGACAACGAAAAAATAATGAAAAAAAAAGAATTAAAAAAAGAAAGATCAGCCGAAAAAACCCCACGGAGGCTGAGTCCTCGTCATTTGTGGCCAGGAGCCAAGCACCCTCCCCTTCTCCTCCAACCAGGACAACAATTAAGGTTCCATTCCAGGAGGGGGAGAGGATCTGTAGAGTGGACTGGCTCACGGTTGAGGGTGATTGGCCTGGCCACCCAAGGTTCTCCCTCAAGCCCCTCATCAAACAAACCAAAATAGACGGAAAAGACATTGAGGACCCAACAAACCTCCCCGGTGCTCCCCTCGTAACCACGCTGATCCGGTTTGCGGGCGGACGCCGACACAAAGTTTGGGACATGTTGACTGCCGCCCAGAACGCCATGCCTGATCTCAGGCTAGCCGAGTGGGAGCGCTGGACACTTATATCCATCAATAGCCACTGTGCTTGGGCGGTCGGTGTTTACGTTCACTCCTCTTTATATAGGGCACTTAAACTAACCTTCCCTTCGGACGTTGGCTGCATAGTCATAGGCGGTCGGGTTACGACCGCCCTAGGACATAACAGCCTAGGATTAGCCGAAACTGAGTAGGTAAGTTAGATGGCATTTAATTTGGCTAATTTGAATGTGAGAGGCTTGAGAGACCCGAGTAAGGCGGCCCGACTGCTCAGGGAGCTCCTGTCCCTCGAAGCGGATGAAGCTACGATCCAGGAGATGCACTTTGTTTGCAAAGCTGATGAGCGGGTGCTGGCTAACGACTTTGTCGTTTTTTCAGTATACGGTGATCAACGGGCCTGAAGCATCTCCTTGCTGGTGAAGCGTTCCCTTAACGGGAGGGCGGACATTGTCTACGCCGGCGCGACGGGTCGATTGATCGTGGCCAATGTTGTCGTGAAAGGCGGTTTATGCGCTCAACATCGCTAGAGAGAGGGGGTCTCTTGTTGCGGAAGATTGGGCCCTTTCTGTCGGATCCGAAGCGGTTAATCTTAATGGGGGATTGGAATGCCATTCTTGACCCCGTGACAGATAAGGGTGTTCGGGGTGCTAGTGGTAGAGTGAAGGGTGATCGCGAGCTTATTGACCTGGTCAAAGAATATGATCTGGTAGATAGGTGGCGCGTTGGTCACCCGGGTGGAAGATGTGGACGTGGACTCATAATTGGCATTCTGGACAGGAATTTAGTTACCTGGACAGAATGTTAATGAGAAGAGCCGACATAGACTACTTTACCTGTCCCAAGTTCCACTGGTTAGGGATTTCGGACCACAAATTAGTGACGGCCCGGATGCGTTTAGGTACTAGGCCTAGTCTAGCGAGTTACTGGTTCAAGTTCAATGCCTCCTTATTGGAGAGGCAAGACATCCGGGAGCAGCCAGACGGGGTTAATTCAGCGGGAACTAGTGGGGGCGGTTACCGGGAGTAAGTGGTGGGGTAACCTTAAGAACTCCATTAGATCGTTATACCGTCAAGTATGCCCAGCGACTCGCCTTAGATATGGCAAAAACGGAAGCGGTACTTAATGATACGTTGACCCGGGCGGTGGCAGGGGGGGGGGTGCTCCCTAACCATAGAACTAGCTAAGATAGAACTGGAGCAATTGGCTAATGATCACTACCAAGATCAAGTAGTTAGGGTTAGGTTAGAAAGAGCAATGCGCAAGGAAGTAAGGCTGTGATGGCAGGACAACGTTAAGATCCCGGACGGGCTCACCCTCCAGTGAGATTTGTGACAGGTTCCGGCAGCATCTCCAGGTACACGTCACCAAGGAGCCTGAGCTATTTAGCTGACTTTCCCCGACTGTTTACGGAAGGCATTGCTCGGCAACAACAAGTCGCCGGGACGTGATGGTCTGCCATATGAACTCTATTGTAGGCTATCGCACATGTCTCCTGACAGTTATGTTCAACCACTGGCTTCGAAGGAGATCATCCTTAAAGGGCAGAGCCGAGGCGTGCTGCACGTACGTCTTCCAGCTGATCCTTTACCGTTTGGCTGTACTTCCCCTTGCCTGCAAATTCTACACAACCAAATTACTCCATGGAAAAGATACCCCGCCCTTGTCCCATTCCAACCGTAAACAAATTGTTTGACCTTCCCCGATCCCAATTAGAGATCGACACTCTTGTTTCTGGCTAAAACCCAGAAAACAGCGGGCGTTCTTCCTTTAGCAAGATAGGTAGGGTCCCATACTAATCCGCCCCTCACGTTTTGTTTAGTTTCTTTCTTTGGGGGGGGGGAATTCTTTGCCCCTTTCCCATCATCGAAAACACCAAATTGTACATATAGATCTTATTTCATGGGGTTTTAAATAGCTTAAGTCCACAGAGTAATTGCGATATTATAGTGAATGTAAAGGATTGAAAGGCGAAGAGCCAATTCTTATGATGAAGGTCAAGGATGTATGTGTCACGAATGGATCTAGTTAAGACCAAAATAGTTAAAAAGATGACACCCCCCCCCAAACGGCCTTGAGGCAAAATCTGTATTCTCATACAAATGAATAAAATACAGACAGCACACGCCACCCGTTTTGTAAATACACATCGCACATCGGGGATTTTTTAAAATTGTATATATACATAATCTTTTCTTCCCCCGCCCTCACTAGTGGGATTAAGTAGAACCTCCATAGAGAAAATGCGGTATTTTGGTGTAAATAGAATGAAAGAAATATTCAAAATAAATGTGTTGCTATGGTGAAAGAAATATTAAGTACGACTGGGTCAACAATTGAGACTAGCTAATTTAAAGTTAAGATAGAGAAGACCTTCTGTCATATTTTCTCAAATGTAAATTACATTCCAGTAATAAATAAGGCACACGCCACGCGTAGTCGCTTGGATTGTCGAGGTAAGTCGCCACGTTCTTCTTCGCCACATCTCTTTCTTATGAGCGGCTTTTGTAATCCAACTTTTCTCGCCATAAACACACATAAACCACGACGCAATCTTACAAAGATACAACGTCAATAAAAGTGAATCGAACAAAATAGAATGGGTGACTTACCATTTGAGAATTCTGTATGTTGAAAGGAAATAGCCACTGTTGGTTTTTAAAAGAAGTTGATCGCAGCAATTCTATCTCAAATGTTTTGTAGTTGTTGTTCGCAAAAATTTATAGTGTGCAATTTCTTTTCCTTTGACAAAAGTATGTGCGCCCCTTTGAACCCGACATAGTGAATCATTTTTTTGAATTCGACATAGTGAATCAATTTTTTGAATTTGACATAGACAATCAATTTTTTGAATTTGACATTGACAATCAGTTTTTTGAATCCGACATAGTGAATCAATTTTTTGAATCCGACATAGTGAATCAATTTTTTGAATCCGACATAGTGAATCAATTTTTTGAATTCGACATAGTGAATCAATTTTTTGAATTCGACATAGACAATCAATCTTTTTAATCCGACATAGTGAATCAATTTTTGGAATCCGACATAGTGAATCAATTTTTTGAATTCGACATAGTGAATTAACTTTTTGAATTCGACATAGACAATCAATTTTTTGAATTCGACATAGTGAATCAATATTTTGAATTCGACATAGTGAATAAATTGTTTTCCAATAAAAGCTCAATAAGCTATCTACAGAATTTGAAAAAAAGATTGTGCACACATTAATTTCCTTTGTGTACTGGTTTAAAAGCGTCAACAGCTTAGAGGGAACTATGGCTTGTTAAAATCTATTATTGAAGTAAATATATCCGAGGCATGTGGACTCTGTGGTTACATGCCGATTACGTTACAATTATATCTCTTCATTGAACCAATTGTATTGATCTTGTTTTGGACGGAGGTCCACTGCGTAGCAACAATCAAGTGTGTCTGCCCTGGTGACATCGGGCGGGAATAAAGCCCAGGATCTGCAAAGACGAGATATTTAAACATTATACATGGTTTTAAAAAATCTATGCCCTTTCGCGAGCAAATAACGAATGTAAGGCGAGCAAATAACGAATGTAAGGCGAGCAAATAACGAATGTCAGGCGAGCAAATAACGAATGTAAGGCGAGCAAACAACGAATGTAAGGCGAGCAAATAACGAATGTAAGGCGAGCAAATAACGAATGTAAGGCAAGCAAATAACGAATGTAAGGCGAGCAAACAACCTCATTGGGGGTGATTAAATTAAAAAACAGGACAAAGCGGTGATCAATGAATAAGTTACTATGTTGTATAGTGGCTGAATGTCCTGGACTTGGATAGAAAGGAAACTCGAAGACTTGCTTGTAAAAATATCTAGACATATTTTTATTACACAACATGCATATTTGTCGGCCGGAGAGTGAAGAGTGCGAAAGGGATAAGGAGAACCACCAGTCTGTCCCCAAGAGGGACTGCGGTCTCGTCCGCTGATGTCTGTCTCTTCTTTGTGTGTCGATTTTTCTGCCCGTCCCCGAGTTTTCTATTCGGGTCTGCTTTATAGGTTTCTCTAACGCCTACGCGGTGTCAATCACCGGTCCCCACATCCTGTTTTGAACACTGACACAATATACCTATTTCCTAAAGGGGTTACTTACATTTTCGCACAGGTGTCTGACCCCAGGATAACCTTTAGATATCATAACTACACTCGCCTTTTGTTCGCTTTTTGCAATGCCAAAACAAGAAACGCGCTAAATCTAGCGCGAAACGCGCTATATTAGCAAAACTGTTTAAACATTGTTCTGTTAAATGTAATTGTTGTGTAAGTATTTCGGCCTGTATTTCGGCCTGTGTAAAAAGCATCTGGTGTTATTTGTACGAGAGAAGATATATTTGCAGAATTGCACGTTTTTGTGGGAGAATTACACGTGGCCGTTGTGAAGACCCGATTGTGCTCAAACACTGAATGAAAAACAAAAAAGCCTATAGAAATGGCAGCTTCACTTGTCAGACAGCCAACCAGACAGACAGACAGACAGACCTCGCTTAAAAACTGAAGAAACCTACGGTGACCGGTGGACAGTTTTTGTTGTCGGTTGATGGTTTCTAATACATCATGCGAATTTGAAAAAAATACGGCATGCAAATTAATGTTTTAATGTTGTTCCTTACTCATTGAGTTTAATTCTGAAAATCTGTAACAGTAATGAATCTGATACATACATTAAGACTAAGAATGTGTGTTCATTTAAACAAAATAGGCAAAGATCTACATATGTTAACCAAGTCGAAAAAACATAGAAATCAATTCATTTCGCCAGTAATTTGTTGTGCTTTTAATTCTTTAGACCGTAACAACCTTCCTGGAATTGATAGTTTTTAGAAAAAAGATTCTTTCAAGTTTTACGAGGCGCGGGTGGTGGTGGTGGGGGGGTTCTATTTACAATGTAAATGTTATGGTAAACTCGACCGTTATTTTCCGTCAGTCGTACTGAAGTGGCGCTTCGGAGCAAGCAGTTACTTCCCTTATTTTCTTCGTAAACTTCCATAAACATTGCCGATACCATTCGTAAACTTAAGTAAACATTGCCGGACAATATTTGCAATAATGCACTTTGGGAACGGCCATGTTTAATGGCTAAAAGTGTTTAGCAGTAAATGCATATATGTGATTACTCACGTCCATCGATTTAGTTCCCTTGTCTTTTTTATTTGCTTGCCATGTTTTTTTAATTTGCGCGCGGTATTTTTTAATTTGCTTGTTGTATTTTTAATTTGCTTGAATTTTTTAATTGGCTTGTATCTTTTAATTTGCTTTTTGTATTTTTTAATTGGCTTGTATCTTTTAATTTGCTTGTATTTTTTAATTGGCTTGTATCTTTTAATTTGCTTGTTGTATTTTTTAATTTGCTTGTTGTATCTTTTAATTTGCTTGTTGTATCTTTTAATTTGCTTGTTGTATCTTTTAATTTGCTTGTATCTTTTAATTTGCTTGTTGTATCTTTTAATTTGCTTGTTGTATCCTTTAATTTGCTTGTATCTTTTAATTTGCTTGTTGTATCTTTTAATTTGCTTGTATCTTTTAATTTGCTTGTAGTATTTTTTAATTTGCTTGTATCTTTTAATTTGCTTGCATCTTTTAATTTGCTTGTTGTATTTTTTAATTTGCTTGTTGTATCCTTTAATTTGCTTGTATCTTTTAATTTGCTTGTTGTATCTTTTAATTTGCTTGTATCTTTTAATTTGATTGTTGTATTTTTTAGCGCTCGTTTCTTTCTTTATTTATACGATCTAGACCGCTCATTTATCAATCGCTAACACC
>VCCN01000819.1:1743731-1756504 GCA_006491835.1 Architeuthis dux | reverse complement strand
GGTTCATTACAATCTGTACAATTGGTTTCACGAGACTTCGATGTTCAGCTGAAGATTATAAATGAAGTTATATATAAAATCAAATGATGGATAATTTTATATCCGCCAGAATATGATAATTATAAATGTCATTACAATTATCTGATATCTATATGTATACAGTGTCGCCCATAAATGAGTACACCCCAAATTTTCTTCTAAACCAAACATAGCAGGATTTTATTATTTTTAGTGGAACGTTACGCAGTCAAAACGGATATTACCAGGTATTATTTATGATTAAACTCTACTGCATAGGCCATAAATAATACCCGATAATAACCGTTTTGATTGTGTAATGTTCCACTAGAAATGTGAGGTCTTATGAAAGCATGATTTAATCCAGTAGACCCTAGAACCTCCCAGGATTTCGTTAGTTTTTAGAAAAATCGATTTTTAAGGTTTTAGCTAGTGGGTGGGGGTGTCTATTTACCATGTAACTATAATCATAAACTGGGCCGTTAATTTCCGTCCATTGTATGTATAAGTGAGGCTTCGAAGTATTTGGTTACTTAGCCTTGTGAAGGTTTTTTTCTAGGCTTCGGTTTGTGCTTTCATTAAGTGTTGGGCGGGTGATGCTGCCTGGGCGGGTCCCCACAAACTTCCAGATAGAACCACGCGCACATTCGGGAAGCCCCCCCCCCCCAACAAAAAGAAATGAATGCACAAAAAATTACTTGATTAAATCTTTACAAAAACGGAAGTTAACGAAATGAACAAGTAACCGAATAGTAACAGACGGAAAGTAACGGTCCCGTTTACCATTACAGTCACATAGAATTATAAATAAAGCCCCCTGCTAAAACCTTAAAGAATCGATTTTTCAAGAAACTAACCAATTCCTTGATGGTTCTAAGGTCTAATCTAACTACAATTAAAGAAATCTGTCAGTGTGTATGCACTGCGATTACTCGACACCTGAGAATTGTACGTTGACATTCGCCAGATACATTATTCAGCACACAAGGCAATGCAGTGTCGAATTTTAAATATTTTGAGCGGTTCTGAAGATATTTAATACAAATAAATAAAATTAAAGATTATAGATATTTCTTCATAGTTTCTATAAATTATTTCCGTTGACTTCCGCTGTTTAGAATTATCTAAATCTAGATATAAAATATCTAAATTGGCAACACTGAAAAGAAGTAACCGAAATACTTCGATGCCATAGTTTCGTACGACGGACGGAAAATTATTTTACATGACAATTATTGCAGTCTGCTCCAAACACCATGAACATGCATCTTTGGAACTGACACTGCCCTAGTGGATTAAAAGCACCAAACATTACTGGCGAAACATTTTTTTTCTAATCCAGGTTAACTAAAATGAATCTGAACCATAAGGTTTTAATACAGTAATGTAGGTGATTGTTTCGTGTATTTTTTTTGCATTCTTTTGTTTGGTGTCCTAATCACTTTTCACCTTTGTCGAAATCGACTATGGATGCACAAATGGGCAAAGATAGTGTCTGTAAAAAGCAACAGACAGTACAAGCTCTTTCGGCTCAATGTAGAAGGTGGTCCTGATTATAAATTGTATAAAGTTTTACACCCTCGCTCACTCGATATTGAAAACGGTGAACAAATTAAAAGAAATAGGACAATGAAAGAGAAACAGAATTTGGATTGGACACTATTATGCGCCGTGGCCATGATAAATATTAGTTAGAGCATTGCCTGTTTAGACTCCTTTGGGACCACAGGTAACCTATGGTACGTCGCGAGGTCTGCCAGCTCCATCCTTCTGAGGGCAAATGCCGAACATTGAGATCCGGCGGCCCACCTTACGGTTGCACTTCCTAGATGTGTGCACAATATGAGGAAAACGGCCGATTCTGGAAAGAGGACGCCAAGAAAGCTTTTCTGGCTTTGAGATGAGGGCTAGGCCCGTCATATGCCCCGAAGAAAGCCTTTCCTTTTATCGCGAATGTCGAAAAGCTCTGAAATTCTTCTTGCGGATGAAAGAAAGCCCCTCTAACACCCAACCGTTGTCGAGAAAGGCATTCTATCAAGTACTAGTGGGGAGGCCGTGCGAGACGATTTAATCGGTGGGCTCGGTTTGACGAGGAGGGAGAGTCGCTTCATCTGGCCTTGGGCGCCCAAGCCTCATACCCCCTCCCTCTCCCGTAGATGACAGAACGTAAAGTTCCCCGGAGGATGTGGGACATTTCGGGAAAAAATTCTCTTCCTACATCCCATTTTTTTCGCCCGGCTAACTTACTTTTCTGCTTTACTAGATTATATACATACTAATTAAAAATTTGTTTTTAAGCACATATCATACATCAGGCACACTTTAAATGTACATACAATCTTTTCTTTTACCCCCCACCCACAAGAACATGTACATATGGAATTAAGTAGAACATTCATAGAGAAAATGCGGCATTTTGATGAATGTAGAATGAAAGATATATTCAGAATAAATGTGTTGTTATGGTGAAAGAAATATTGAAGTACGGCTGCGTTACATTTTTCATAATTTATTACATTCATTACGAGAATAAATAATTCATTCAGTACGTTTACCTTCTTGAAACGAGGCAGTCATGGTTAAAGTAAAGGCGCTCTCAACCGAACAAAAATGTCGTAATTAAGCAACATAATGAAGGTTTGAGCTAAAGGGCCATTGCCAAGATATTAAATATCCCTGTCAGTACCACTGGATCGATTATTATGAACTGGAAGAAGTTTGGCACCACCAAAAAACTGGCACTCCACGGAAAATTTCTCCTCGGGCAACTCGAAAAAGGAGATCCAAGATTATTTGAGAGCAGCTGGTACATCGATTACTAAAAAAACTATTAGTAATGAACTACACAGGAATGGCTTAAAATCTCGTACGCCGCAGCAAACACCTTTGTTGAAAAGAAGGCAGTGATTCTCGGATGAATTTCGCTAGTGACTCTTTAGATAAACCTAATTATATTTGGAAAAACATTCTCCGGTCAGACGAATACAAAATCGAACTTTTTGGCAAAATCCCAGCTCGTCATACATGGAGAAAGGATGGATGCGCCTATGATCCCCCAAAACACCCTCCCCGCAGTAAAACACCGAGGTGGAAGTATTATGGTTTGGAGGTGTTTCTCCTTCAATAGTAAGTGGGCACTTCACGTGATTGAAGGAACCATGAATGGAGCGATGTATCGGAGTATTTTGGAAGCTAATGTGTTATCTTCGCTGCAACAACTGGAGCTTGAAGAAGGTTGGATCTTTCAACAAGATAATAACCCAAAGCATACAGCTAAAATAACTCGCGAATGGTTTGTTCAGAACAATGTAGAGGTGTTTCAGTGGCCTAGTCAATCTCCTGACTTGAAAACAATTGAAAATTTATGGCGATGTTTGAAAGTTCGAATTCATCAGAGGGAGCCCAGAATCATTAATGATTTGAAGGTCTTTTGCAAGGAAGAGTTGGGCCAAGATTTCAAAGGAATGTTGCTGAGGGCTTGTGACGGGTTACAAAAAACGTATTCTAGCAGTAATTGCAAACAGGTGCTATGCAACTAAGTATTAGAATATGAAATCAATGTGTTCGAATACTTTTTTCCACCGTCACTTTTGTTTATATTTTATTCTGAATTGTATGTTTGGAAACATGTATGTTTTTCTTAGTAATTCTTAATTTTATATCAAAATACTTCACCTGTGTGAATTTAAAGTAAATGTGAGCAATGCATATTTTGTAAGTGTGCAAATACTTGTTTCGCCTCACTGTAAATCATCAGTTATATTAAGCAGCACAGTTAATGTGCTATGCTTTTGCTTATATGCAGATTGATGACTATCCAACAACATTGTAGCTTTTAGATATGTTACCATTTGTTTGGCTTCCATTGGCTTCAATACTTGAGAAATTGCTGGTAGAAGGATTATAGGTCTAAAACCAAAGGGTTGTACTGGACAATTCTCTTTAGGTAGAGGTTTCACAAGTGCCATTTTCCATCTGGATGGAGAAACACCAGCTCCAAAAGTCTGTTTATAATATCTGTAATAGGTTTAGCAATGTGATCAATACAAAGCTTTAGAAAGTCTGCACTGGTGTTATCCACACCACATGCATTGGTTTCTATAGATTTGGTGACTTTTCCCACTTCGATTTCAGTTATTTCATGGAAATTAAATGATGGATCCATTTTCTTCTTTCAAAATCTTCCCAGTTTCTTCAACTTTGGACTCATCAATCTTAGCATTGTTATTTGATAGGAAACAATCATTCATTTTGTAGAATCATCGGTGCATGGTTGATATTCGCAGATTTGTTGTCAACTATGGAGTTGTCCTTCAGAGCTTTGTGGAAGACTTTGGGATGTTTAATGTTTTAGTTTATTTTGACCGAACATTTTGATTTTGGATGCTCGGAACATGTGTGTAACCTTATTCCTTCTCAATCCTTATTAATTCTCTGTAGTTATCTTCTCGTTTTTGTTGTTTTGTCTCTGTTGATTGAATTTATTTTTATACTTATCTCTTGTGTCCACAAGATCCTTTATATCATCAGTTATCCAATGCGATGAAATTTTGGAGTCACTAGGATTTCATCGCCTTGGACAACTGATGATATAAAGAAGCTTATGGACACAAGAGATAAGTATAAAGGACCATGTTTATCTAAAACTTTGGAGAATTTTGTTTCGAATATTTCTGCTTTATCATTGGCATTATCGGTTGCATACAATACTCCCCCAAGCTCTACCTACAATATCCACAACACATTCTTCGTTTTTGAAGTTATGGAGATCTCTTTTAGTAACCATTCTAGGTTGATATTTCGCTTTTTTAGTGCGTAAGCGAAATATACTAGACAATGGTCAGAAATTCCAGGTACATCTACAACACCAGTTTTTTTCTCACCTTTTCCAGTAATCCATGGTGCGCTAAATCAATCTTAGTTGAAGTGTTATGGGTTATTCTGGTCGGACTATCGATAACTTGTGTCAATGCAAAAGGTTCCACAACAGTCATATTGAAAGAATTTAAAGCTAACGAATTTATTTTAAGCTGGTCAATGTTGAAAACCATTATTATAGTGTGTGCATATCCCGATGTTATGAATGCTAGGGTTTCCTATAGTTGTTCAAATACTCCATATGGTATGAGTGGTGATTTTATAAATTTTCCCGACGGCAATTTTCTATCTTCCAATAGTAATCTCTACAAAACAGAGCTCAGATTGATTAGGTTCGAATGGAAGATTAATCCTTGTGGCTTTGATTTCATTCCTTATGTACAATCCAACCTCTCCTCTAGATGTTATATCCTTATTTCTATGGAATAATCTACGTTGTTTACAGATCTTTGTGTATGTTCTTTTATAAAGGTTTCAAATATACTCCAAATATAGCAAAAGTACAGGCTCTTATTATGGTGGATATTTCGTCTATGTTTAGGCACTGAACTAGCATTTAAATGTGCCACTTTTTAAAAAGCATTTAAATTAAAAAAAATCTTTGATCATTTCAGAAGGAGTGTAGATTAGGTACATCTTTTCCCTGGAGTTCCAAAATTGCATTATTAAATCGAAATTCGCCAGAAAGGATTCTGTCATCCTCTTCGTGCAGCAAGGTATGGATATCACCCATAGTATACAAGAATTTGAGAAAAGTGGGGGTTATGTCTCATGACCAAGGGTGTGTCCATGTGAAAAGAATATGCGCGTAGGAGCAAAAATGGAAACCAAATATTTCTTTAGTTAACTACAAAATAATCACGGTGTTTAGCTGCAATGTCAATACAATTATAATATTATATTACAATATATAATATGAGGAGTGTGTCGAAAGTGGCAATACAGTTTGCACAGTCGAGAGGCGCTGAATCCAAAATGTTTAGTTTACATCTGAGATCGAAATAACCGGATGTATAAGATCAAAAGGTAGACAGTACGCAGACAATCATCTTAGGACTAACATTTAGAGGTTGGAGACTGGGGAGTGTTTTCTACTTTGATCTACATAACATACCCCCACCACCACAGAGCAACACAATTAAAAGAAACACAGATAAAGATAGATTTGAGAAAGGAAAAATGCATTCAAGTAGTATATAATATCGGTTCAAAAACAGAACCTACCCAACTGTACGGTCGAGTTTTATATGTGTACAGCATTAGTTTAACAGCACGGAAATAAGTGATACTCGCATGTACGTTTTGAGTATACCGATTAGTTTACTGATTAGTCAATGCTAATGTTTGTGTTGTTACTGTAAATCAGTCTTCTCCACCAATTCTACCGTTCGTGTACTGCTATGATAACACCGTCCTAGACATCATTTTACAGAAAGAACTACAGTAGAACCTCTCTATTCTTCAAATGGTTCTTCGGATGATTGAACTCCTTCTTGTTATTTGTGTTGTAAACACGACGTTTCGGCCGATCCATTATTCGGCATTCTTCAGGTGTAAAATCCTAGTGTGATGTGTTAAACAGAAGTTATGTTCAAATGGGGGGGGGGTAGCCCTTATGGCGCATGGCCCGGGTGTTCCTGTGTCTTTGTCTTGTCGGGTTTAGATTTGTTGAGAAGTGGAAGCCACATCGGGTTGAAATCCGCACTTGTCTAGCTAATGCATTTAGTCGACATTTTAATGTGAGCTGCCTCTTTGATTTTTCTCTGCTTCCAACATCGTTCTCTGTCAATAATCTGGACTTCCTCCCACAGAGGAAGCGAAACGTCGTGTTTACAACACAAATAACAAGAAGGAGTCCAATCGTCCGAAGAACCATTTGAATATTAATGTCCCTTCTCAAAACTATAGAAAATATCTCGCTATTCTTGTTTCAGAAAATGACCACTTCAAGTCCACATGTCATTAAATCAGACACGGTTTCTAGTGCTCATCCTCTTCAACTGTCACAGTGTTTAATTTGTTTGATCCCCAAGGTCCACCCTGACCTCAAGCTCTTCCGCCACTGTTTCCAGGTTTGGGATCCAACTTCAGAGTTGACCAAATTATAGCCCCTGGTTTCTTCTCTTACGGCGCTCCTTCAGTAAGTCATTTCTTAAATAATTCCACTTATTTGGCAGGTTGGATTACAGGCTGATTCTCGTGTCTTTCAAAATGTGTGCTTTGGACAGGAAATCATCTCGATCTTTCTGTCTGATTAAAGCTGCCATGATGGATTTAGGCTGCATACTCACATGACCCCTCTTAAGCTTGGGTAATCTGTGGACTGCGCGGAAGAGAATATTCTCTGCGTCTTCAATACCAAGGATATCCTTCAACACTTCCTTAAATTGTTGTTCAGTTTGTGCCGGTGTCTCATCCCCGAGTTCCCCCTTCAAATCGATGGCTCTATTTTCAATGGTTGACATCGTAGTAGTTAGAATCATCTTCACTTCCGGAATTACCCTTTCCTCCAAATTAGTCACAAGAGTTGGTGTTTTCTTGTTTCTTCAGATATTTAACTTCCTTCACTAGTACATCTAACATATCCAACACAGCATTGTGCGATTTCCTAAGCTCAAATAGAATGGAAGTGCCGGTGATAGCTTTACTCCTGGGAAGGTGCTGAACATCAGCCCTCGCCGGTAAAACTAGGTTTTCAATGGTAGCCACCATGTTGTAGATCTTCTTGTGAGGATGAACTAATTTGCTTCCTTGACACCCGACGCGATAATAACTCAGCTTACATTAATAGATCCATACTGCAATCACAGCTCTAGATCCAACTGACAAGAAAACAGGCAAGTCTCGACAGACGAGCCAAGCAACTGACTGACGACGAGCCAAAACTGACGGTTGATTAAATTTACTTGATATATTAAAAGAAAAAACTCGAAATGCTAACAAACAACTTTGCATTAGAATAACTCGTAATATAAACAATCAATATAGCTTATTTTTTTTGAATGTGGTTCATTAATCCCCACTCTTTACGAAAAGCTACTTAATTAAATTTCTTGACGAGCTTTCTTAGAGAGGGGATTTAATTTTGTCTATCAACGATCATAATATATCATTAAGTTTAGGAGGAAAATCACCTTTCGAATGGAAAATTATTTTTTTAAACATTCGTCCTTTAATAGGAGGAACGTTACCCACCATTTATTAATTTGATGATTTATCTATTTTATATAATCACGCTTTCGTTGACAAATAAGTATCGAAAATCTTATTAAAATCGAATAATATGCTGATTTTGCCAGATTTTTTATAATTTCTCACGTCTCGATTTCACGCTGAAATTTTCGTCCATTTTGTTCATACTTAGAAATACGTATTATTATTGTAGATAATAATTTTAGAAAAAGGACTTCGTTTGGAAAAGAAGACACACATTATATTTGATTTGATAGAATCGACAGAGATATAAGAACACGCTAAACATGTTCTTTCGCTCTTTTTTAGAAACAAATTCTTATTTACTTTTGCGAACGAAGTTAAAATAGGTATATGGATCACTCATGTCTGTCAGTCTGTCCACACAATATATCCAAAAGTTGGCAATGAATTTCAATGAAATTTTGTGTAAGCGTTGGCTTAGGGTAAGGGAGACTTGATTAAATTTTCGGGCGCATCTAGGAAAGTTTTTCGATTGACAGATATCTTTTCATTTTTTTCGTATATCTAAATATATTCTCTCATGCTTATCCACACAATATCTCCAAAAGTTATAAATGAATTTCAATAACATTTAGTGGAGTGTAGATAAAGACATTTTGTAAATAAAAACACAAATAATCCCGGGTAATCATAAATTAACCGTATCCCATAAGAACCCACTGTGATACCGGTGTCACATACAATTTAATTGCACAGTCTCTTATATAATATTATATTATATGCTTGATTTTAACCCATGAAGTGTACTAAGTAACATCTAATGAACATCTTGGTGCAGTCACGTTACTATGTGTCAATTTGCCAACCCAGAATCCCACATAATATTCTTTCAAGGAGAAATGTGTCTGGGTTCTTATGTGTTAAAAACTAAAAGTTATTATTTTGTTTTCCCTCTAATATAAGTTGTCTGTGTCTGGCCGTTTCCTACTTCTTTTACTATCCCATGGGCACCAATCTGTTAGTCTTTTCCCCCATCTATTGTCATCTCTTCTCGCTAGGTGACCGTCCCATCTCCACTTTTGTTGTTTAATTAGTTGTATAATGTCCTTTACTCTAGTCCTTTCTCTGATCCATGTTGATCTTTTTCTATCTTTTAGCGTTACCCCTAGCATTGCTCTTTCCATGGATCTCTGTGCTATTCTAAGTTGGTTTTCAGTTCGTTTGGTTAATTTCCAGGTTTCGCACCCGTAAGCCATGGCTGGTATTATGCAGCCGTTATATACTTTTCGTTTTAGGCACATTGGCAAGGTGCTCCTCAGAATGTCTCTTATTTTAGTAGGGGATAAATACAGATAGGTGCTAAAAGAACCGGCAATAGATAGAGACAATATGATACTCAAAATAGGTTTTCCGCCAGAGACCTTTATACTTTTGATTTATTGGTTTTCTGTGGTAAATTTATTTCATTAATCTTTTTACTTTACTCTTTTGTCAAATCTAGTGCTAAAAAGCCGTGACTCAAATGTAAGTGAAAAATGCCGGATCACATATTGCTTTCTTGTTTTTGATATTTGAAATTTTAATTTTTATTTGTTGTTGTTTCAAAATCCTGGATCCACCCCTGGCAAAAGAGGCACACAATGGTTGAACTAGCTCACGATTTGCTAATTTTCTATTTTACATATATAAAATAGTTCGATCAGAAAAACAAAACAAAACAATTCTTTCAATTTTAGGCGCTTTCAATCCATTAGACCTTCGAACTATCCGAAAATTTGTTTTACGAGGGGGTTGTATTTACAACGTAACTATAACGCTAAACCGGGCGCTTACCTTCCACCATTTTTACGGAAGTACAGCTCATAGGAATTATCTTCCTTTGATCCGATTTTATTTTATATGAATTCTCTTATTTCTTTTTAAAAAACTTTTTGAACATCATGCGGCTTGTGCCATTTTTAACATGGGGTTCATGTCAGCCTATCGTCCACACCTCTATGAAAATGGCAGGAAATAGTGCCCAGTTAGCATTATAGTTACTTTGTAAATAGAACCCACCTCGTAAAACCTTTTACAGATTTATAAAAATTTAACAAATTTCCGGATGTTTCGAAGATCTAATGGATTGCATTGCATAACCTTGAAAGAAAAACATTTTTCTTTTAGGAGATCTATTTTATGTACGTAAAATAGGAAATTACACCCAATTTTACCCCAACCTTCAGCGTTGACCCACAGCATTAAGTGTGTTTCTCTTCTTCCGTAGTGCGGAACTTCCGTTGCTTATATGCTGACATTCACAGCAGCACCTCCCCACTTAGAAGACTGGTGCAACACAATCTTCCTAACATCGCTTCCCGTCATTTGACTAGGTGCCTGATTCAGCTTAGCTCAGTAAATATCTTTAATAATTTGGACTCAGGTATATTAACATGCGTGCGTAGAACTGTAATGAAATACACTCTGGTCGTGTGTTCGTTTACTACTAGAAAGAAAAAGGGCACAAAAGACTGGCGTTTTGGGTGATAGTAGTGGTATTTGCGGCTAGTGAAAGTGGTATCATATTCTGGGCCAGAATGTGGGTCAACCGGCTGACCGAGGACACAAGAGAAGTAAGGAAATAAACAGAATGCGTTCGACCAAACAGCTCCGAGTATTTTTAGGAGTGCGCCGTCTATTCAAATCCTGAGGCAGTTAGTTAGAGTTCGGACCCAGCAGCAACATGGTGGACATCAGTGGGGGTGCACTCCGCATATCGACATGTGCCACTGTTTATACAACAGAACGTGGGCAGCGGGCCAGTCAAGCTCTCTTCCTCGGAAATTCTTATCTGATAACTAACATCTTTGTATATAAAAGCCCATGTCACTCTTTGTCTTTTTGCTTGGTTATAGGTTTCCGTCACGCTAAAGCAAACAGAAAGAGAAGAAGCGGGGTAAAGTGAGGCTCTGCTGTGTATGTGATTTAGCGTCTACATCACTATTACTACAGCTGCTGCCAGCAATGTCTTAGTAGTATCACGGAAAACAATTCCACTAAATATAGGCATCTCTAATTTTTCCTTAATAAAACTGATGTAAAAAAGCAAAATTCATTTATTACCCTATTGTTTTAAAATTATAAAAAAAACAGAAAATATGGTGAGTTGCAGAAAATCGACAGAAAATGAATTCCGTCCGACGTATGCGTTTTTATTTGTAATAAATACATGTATACTAAAATATATATTTATATATAAGTGAGTGGTGTCACACCGTGTTTTTGTGTGTCTGTTTGTCTGTCACGCTATATAAACCACCTAAACATGGGCGCAGCCCAACCAAATTTGGCATACATACTCAATGAGCCAAGGGGAAGGTTTTAAAGTTAAAGGTTTTGGGAAAATTCCGTCAAAGGGTTTTAGAGCTATTTACAATGTAACAATAATGTTACCTTCAAGGGATCAACAGTGTAAGGTAACTTATCCCCCGTGTAAGGACTCTGGGGAGCGCTCCTCTCCAACACAATACAGGCCAATCAGTATATTGTGCATTATGAGCAAGCTATTTGATTCAATCCCGAACAAACATGTCATTAGCCACCTGAATAACCTCAACCTTCTTAGTGATGCACAATACGGTTTTCGGACTTCCAGGCCAACTGCTCCTATACTTACTGTCATTACTCATAGGATTAGCAGTGCACTAGATATGATGCCCGTGTCATTGCCTTGGAGATATCTAAGGTATTTGACAAGGTTTGACACAGAGGTTTGCTTCATAAGTTCACTCCACAATCAAATCTTTCCTATCAGGAAGAAGTCTTAAGGTTGTAGTCAATGGCCAGTCCTCAGAGGTTCATGAAATTAATGCAGGGTCACCCCAATGACCCACCTTGGGGACTACACTTTTCCTTTTGTTTATAAATGATCTCCCCGACCATGCAACCAGGTCCTTTATAGACTTATATGCACATGACAGCACACTTTATGATCTTACTTCTAAAAACATGAGTCATCCACACCTCGCATCAGATCTGTCCAATGAACTCACTGTGATTGTTAAATGGGGTATCAAATGGCTCGTTAAATTCAGTCCCTCTGCCTGGATAAAATTTTGGGTCTCAAATTCACACCTGGTTTGAAATGGGCCTCTTACATTACTTTGCCAAGGAAACAGCTAAAACGATAGGATCCTTTTACCGAACGAGAACGTTTTTATCATCTAAAGCATTGTTATACCTATATAAGAGCCAAAACACCCGGGCAGGCTCCTCACATCAGGCCCTTTCCACACTTGATAGAGTACAGAAGCGAATGCGTGGACTAGTGGGTGATGAGCTTTTTCCCTCACTCCAACCAATGTCCCATTGTCGTAATGTTGCAAGTTTGGCACTTTTCCACCCTTACTTCCATGGAAAGTGTTCAGATGAATTACATTTCCTATTCACTCTTGTCAGGGAATTCTCAGTTAAAACCAAATCTGCAATTAAGGCACATCCATACTTTTTAGATATATCAAGGACTCGCAGCAAGTTCCATGCACATAGCTTCTTGGGAACATCTGCTAGGCGGAACCAACTCCCTTCTGAATGTTTTCCAGACGTGTACAATCTCGACATTTGTAAATCCAGGTTGAACAAGACCCAATGATAGCCTTTTCTTTTTAGATCCTCTTATTTCTCTTCATTTTTAGTCTTTCCAACTCTTATAAGTCATTTTAACTCTCATTAAATCTGTGGCA
>VCCN01000819.1:1646825-1660790 GCA_006491835.1 Architeuthis dux | reverse complement strand
TATATATATATATACAGCACATCGACACCAAGGATGCTATACATTAAATAACCAGATAGGTTCCATCCATAAAGTCTGGTCAACCCTAATTAGACTAGTCAAAACTAAAGCCATAAACAACACCTCGCCTCTTACACCTCACACAAACGCATACACACACTCACACACACTGACACTTCCACTCACGAACACACACGACAATAGATATTCACGACTCGAAATGAATTTCTTCTCTCACTTCCAAAAGATGCGCTGAAGAAGACAGAAGTCGAAACATGCCAGCAAATAAATGAAAGATTAAAAAATAATGAACTCTTTCATACATATACTCCTGGTGTGTCTTAAATTTATTTGTACATCTATGTAAAACACATACATCAACATTTTAGTATTCTGCCTATAAACATGTTAATTCTTTTTTATTTATTGAGGAATCGCTATTTTCATTGGAATTCGCAGTTGTTTAGTGGGGCCTGTGGTGCGCGCGCAGTGGTAGTCTTTCAAAGAACAATATTTAGCTAATTCATAACTTTATGTTCAAGCATAAATTCTTTCACATTTTCTTTCTTTGAATGTTGTATGCACAGTTTTTTTTATGTCACATAATTCCTGTAAGTATTTATCGTTTCTATTATTATCTTTCCAAAAGATATGTCTTCCTTTTTTTTGTATGGGACTCGCGTTTGCGTAATGTGGAGAAAGCCATTTCCTAAAGCGAGAATAAAATATGATTTATGAAAAGATTTTCTGTTTTGGCACTGAAAGCACAAAAAAAGTACAAAGATGTATAACAAAAAATATTAAAAGACATGCGCATGCGCATAGCGCTTATAATGGTCGTACAAAAAAAAACTCTTAATCATATACTTCCTTGTATATAAGTAAGTAAAAACAACGGTTTTTGCAAGCACGCGCAAAATGGCCGCCTCTGTAACAGAGAAGTGTTATACCCATTTATTAAACTGTCAATCGTTACAGGATAAAAACTTAAGCTTCAGTGGGGATCATTTTTTTCTTGTATATAAGTAAAGGCCAGTTGTTTTGCAAGCACGCGCAAAATGTCTTTCTCTGTAACAGGGGGGTGCTATACATATTTATCAAAGTGTCAATCGTTACAGGATAAAAACTCAAGCTTCAGTGGGGATCGATTTTGCCACGATGAATTGTTAAAAACATTTGCGTTAGACGTGAAACGTTAGACGACACAGTAAGTACGGTAGGAACATCCCTATGAGATGATTTTTCAAAAAGAAACTACTGAACTCGTATCAGTGGAAGAGTCCATTGTTTCAAATGGAGGGTGGAAGATAATTTTATCAGTAACAAGTCACACTATTCATTATATTATGTACATCCATAGATTTATACATCCATGTACTCCATAAACTTATTATATTATATATATAAGTATAAAGTTTAATGAATATCTACATGGCGCCTGTAGTATGTAAATGATAGTTTCCTAGTTTCGTAGACCATTCACTAGTTAATAGTGAGTTCGATTCTCACTAGGTGCTCTAGGCCTGCTAGAAGGGTGAGGTAGTTCCACTGGCGCCAGTTTTCAGTGTTAGCATTATGACCTTCATGGAATAATAGACATGGAGAAGCGTTGGCCAATAGGACGCCTGAAGGAGTCTGCACACATAGTATGCTCAGATAACACTGTGAAACCTTTTTGTTCCTGGGTAATAACTGTTAAACTCTGATTGCTTCTGTGTAAAAAGTATAGAAAATGTCAATTATACCCTCCAAACTTTGCTTTTGTGACCAGGACAGTGATAATTTGAACACCTGCTTGTTGTTTATGTTGTTAACACGACGTTTCGGCCGATCAATTCTTCGGCCTTTTTCAGGTGTAATATCCGAATGTGATGGGGTAAACAGAAGCTTTTTGTTAATTTCAAAGGAGCTAACCCTTCTGTTTACCCGATCACATTCGGATATTGCACCTGAAGAAGGCCGAAGAATGGATCGGTCGAAACGTCGTGTTAACAAAACAAACAACAAGAAGGAGTTCAATCGTCTGAAGTACTATTTGAATGTTAATGAACCTTCGCAAAACTATAGAAAATATCTCTACTTATTTTCAATTGGATAACGAGCAAATTTGCACATTTTTAAACACACTAAGGAAAAAAAAACAATTACATATGAATATCACTGTCCTGGCCACAACAAGCTTTGAAGGGAATAATAGCCATTTTCTATACCTTTTGCACATAAGCAATCAGAATGTAACACTAAGCATTATGTTAGCAGTCAAACTCAATACCAAATTCAAACCAGCTCGTATATCACAAATTCTCCTTAAAAAAACATCTAGCCTTGTATTCACTTAAATATTCAGCAACAAAATAGCCACTATCTTGGAATACTTTCTCTTTGTTCGACCACAGGGCTAAATCGGTGAATATTTATCTGAACAATGAAATTACCTATACCAGGAGTTTCAAGAAAGAGTGCCGAATGCATTCCTATTGCTAAAGACTTTCGGGGAATCTTCTAAAAATCTACCTAATTGACAATACAGAATTTGTTAATCCCTTCGTTGTGGGTTTGGAAAGATTCGAAAAGATTCGGTGGTACCGTATATTGTTACAATATAGATGAAATGTAAGGCATAGGGCCACGGAATATGGGTTCCTCTATACATTTATACATTTAAAATAATTAAGTGTATGTTCACGTTTTCACTATAAGATGTAACTATAGGCGTTTGTGTCTGTGTCTGTCCATGTGTGTGCGTGTGTGTTTGTTTGTTTCCTTCTTTCCCATACGATATGTGTCAGCCTGGGGGCGGAAGAGGTCAGAACACTTGACCCCCAGTTAACCCCCGCTGAGAATACCAAGGTCTTGTATCATTGTTAGCCGACAAGAAAACCTTGGAAGGACCTATTTGATGGATATTTTAATTAATACAAACATCTGTGTTAGTATATATAAAGTGTGTGTGGATGTGTGTTTCGGATGCCCAATATGTGTGCGGATACGTAGTTACGTATGTATGTAATTATATCTACGTGTGTGTGTGTGTGTTCGGAGTGTATCCGAATATGAAAAGATAGGATTTTTGAATTAATAGTAACCTCAGACCAGAGCAGACCAACTTAGACGAGACTCGACAACGGTCGCCCTTAAGAGGCTTAGTTAAGAGAACTGAATTTTGCCCGATCGCATGATTTTGCCTGCAAAATGGAAACGAACTGCATTTTAGCTGCAAACTGTCTTCACTGTCCCGTCTCTGGAGTTATAAGATCACCGGCATATTGAGAAGAAAAAGGACAAATAAATATCCATTTATTTTAAAATCGGACTTCGTCCTTTTCTCTATCGAGAACGCATCCAGTTTTCCCTTTCCGAGATTCGCTTCTAGCTGCCGTTTCCGGTTCCCGACGATTCGTTTGAAACACAACAACTTTTCATCAAAGATGCATCTGCATACATGTACAGATGACACGAGCGATAATACACCCGCCGCACAAACAAGTCTGGGATTGAGACCGCGACTTGTGGGTGCAACAAGTATGCATCGACCACAACTCACCTTGGTAACGCACACACATGCACACATGCAGGTGGTAACGCTACAATATGCCGGCATACAAGTCGATACCTAAAGCCTAAAAAATCTTTGCAAAACGAGGGGTCGACTTATATGTCGAGTATAATATGCGAACCTTTACTACGGAGTGGTAAACAAGTGGAACAGTCTGCCTAACACTCGCCGTGGACTACTTACCGTAACTCACAAATATATCCAACTTAAAATTATGTTTAGTAAAATATATTTACCATAGAAACGGAACTAAAACAGAAAAGATCACGGCCACACACCATTTCGAATAGCCTCTGGAATTGTAAACAGAATGTTTTGGGGATTTTTATTCTTCTATAAAAACACAGTAATTCTTTTTAAAAGAGCGTCCCTTCTCTCCGTTCCATCGTTACAAATCGATTTTCTTACGCATATGCATGTATTCTCGATGATTTTAATAATGCTTTTACAAAATAAGGTGATGGAATTACTAAAGATACGGCGTAGATTTCTCGAAAAGTAACACGTTGCTTTTTCACGCGGAAAGATAATGTTTATCTTAAAACAAATTTCAGGGTTTTTTTTAAAAAAATTTTTTTTTTCTTGAAAAGATCTGGGCGGCCTAAATGGCCAGCGAAGATCCCCAGTTTGAATGGTTTCGCGTCTTTATTTGCATTTGGAAGGGGGCAAGAAATTTGGTTTGTTGGCACTTGATCACCCCTCCCCTCCCCCCATGTAAAGAAAAATAAATTCACACTAGGAAATGACACTAAAGAATGACACCAGAAAAGAAAAGAATATTGAGAAGAAAAGGAAATGAATCTGATGTGTTGTTGGGGAGGGGAGAAGCCAGTCAGTCAGTCAGTCAGCGAGAATAACTTAAAAACTGAAGAAACCTATGTTGACGGTTTTAAAAGTTTAAATTAGAAAGAGAAGAGTAAAAAGAGAAAAGAATCTAGAAAAGAAGAAGGAAGAAGACAAGATAAGAAAGAAAAGCTTATTAAATAAAATTAAAATAAGGGGGGGGAGAAGGAAAACTGAATGAGAGAAGCAAAGAAAGAAAGAAAAATGCATAAATCATGAGGTTAAAAAGAAGGAAGGAAGGAAGGAAGGACGGAAGGAAGGAAAGAAGGGGAAAAGATGGAAGGGAGGGGGAAAGAAGGAAGGGAGGGGGAAAGAAGGAGGGGGGAGGAAGGGAAGGGAAGGAGGAAATATTTTTGTTGGATCATTAACCCTTTTAGTGGTATGGCCTTTTTGACCATATAGCAAAAAAAACTACCATCAACCAAAACTGTAACCAAAGGTTTCTTTAGTCTTTAAGCTGGTCCGGCTGGCCTTTTTAGGCCGATATATCGCACGTGTAGTGTTTTTGGCTACGTTATCGTGTCCGATATATTGGCCTGGCAGTGCTATAAGGGTTAAAATAAACATGCGTGAACGTATATTTTAAATTATGAACCGCCAAAAATATTATTTTGTGGGAAGATTTTAAAAAAAAAACAGAAACAACGTTTTTGTAGACTTAATAAGGAGTAAGTGTTTAAATGTTCAGGCCTGTACGCGTGACACATACATAGATAGCCAGTGAGCCAGTCATCCAGCCAGAATAACTTACAAACTGAAGAAACCTATGTTAACAGTTTTGGTTGAGGGTTTAAACAGTTTAAACTTTTTTTAAAGTGGCAAAACAATAAAATAAGTAAAGTAGTGCCCTTACAAGTTTCTCTGGCTCGGCTAGTTCTTCGAGGTTTGCTATATATGAAATAGACTTAGAGGCGACACGCACCCGAAGTGATGTCACTACGACAACAAAATAAGACCAGAAGAAATCCGAATGGAGAAACTGAGACCCCCATCCATGGTTATCATTTCCTGAAAGCAAAACCTTTGCTTTCGAAAAACCTATCATTGAGACGCTCTCTGAAAAAGGAAAGCATATTAGTCGGGCGAAAAACTAGCTATCTAGTGCCCTTACACTGTTTGACCGAAGTTCGATCAAACACCTACCCGGTTGATTCGTCCAGGGATCCTTGTCGCATGCTCAGGGTTCGTCCTGAGAGATTGCACAAGATTTTAAAACCTTTGGGCCGAGAAGTTGATCAACACCTGCCCGTGACTGTCCTCGTCCTGGGATGCTTGTCCAGCATACTCGGGATTCGTCCTGAGAGCTTGCACAGGATTCGTCCTGTGATCAAAGTCCAGCCTTCCCTAATATCCTCGTGACATTAGGGGATGCACCTTGCCTACCTGTTCGCGTGCGTGATCCCACCCTAAACTCGACCCAAGCGTTTCGACCTTGTGTCACAGTTGCCTTTGTGGGGAGGTGAATAAATAAACTTGCTAGTTGTTGTTTAACTTTGGTTTAACTTTGGTGATCGCACCAGAACCGACCAATATTGGCCGCTTAGGTCGACCCCCAAAGATAGAAGTAGGATTGTGAAACTGGTGATTTCGTTAAATCCCAATGGATTTTGTGAAATCCCTGAACATTTCAGTAACATCATGAAATCCCTAGTTTCACAATCAGTGTAATAATGGTTAACACGATGGCCATCACTACTGTAATGGGTTCGATCATCACTAAGTTACCCACTACAGTGACCTTGTGTCAAACTAAGCTGCACTTACTATATGCTAACTATATTCTACATCAGTATTTACTGTGTATATAAAACTCAGTTTAACACAAGGCAACCAATGAGGATAGAACTCTTCACAGTAGTAATGGTCAACATCGCAAGCTTGTTAACCATTACTACACTGATTGTGAAACTGGGTATTTCATGAAATTACTGAAATGTTCAGGGCTTTCACAAAGTCCCTTCATATTTCACGAAATCACTATTTTGCGATCTTACTGTAACATATCTAATGTGATTTGGCCGTAAGCCTGTTGGAAAGAAAGCAAAGAAATTACCGTATAGAGGACGGCGGTGATACTTCGGCCACTTTTTAATAAAATATTTCTAAAAAATCAAGTTTAAGCTGTAGTGCAATTGTGTTGATGTTAAAATGTAGCCTTGTCATTTGGCTCTTCAGACAGATAGTATCAAATCCTCAGCTCCTTTCGATTCTAAGCTACAGTTAACAAAACACAAGTTGGTAAATCGTCCGAACTATCCCACCTAGTGGTGATAGTTCGGTCAGAGGGGTGGGATAGTTCAGCCACATTTATTAATTGGCATATTCTTTAAATTAAGTGAGTTAGCTTGGCTAAAACCATATATTTAATCATTTCAACATTTTATTATCCTAAAGTACAAAGGACTGGTGGATCAACATTATCATCATCACCATATTTTATTATAGAGTACAGATAAATACATACACATATATAAGTATATATATTCCCCGATGGCTATTAGGAGTTGTGTTTTAGTTGATAATATAATTACTTAAAAGGAAGTAGTGTTATCATTTTATAAAGGTCATATCTTTGTAATAGTGGGGAGATGATTCGGACACTGACGAATTATCCCTCTGCTTGACTGTCCGACCTATCCCCACACAATATGATAACATAATGACTACCCTTAAAGTTCACACAACAGAGTTTAACATTCACTTTTAACAACAATATCTTCTACATGTAACACAGATTCACCATAATAATGCATAAATCACTGCTTGCCATATTCATGTAGGTAGAGCTTACGATATACACTCCAAAATATACATAGGAACCTAAAAAAACATAAATTCTGACCTGGAGAAAGAAGTTCTGGGCGTGTTGTTTTGAAATTCCCCATGGGCGATATAAACAAACTCTCGGACGTTCATGCGAGATCTCGCGGCTTTAGTTCCCATACTTCTTCAGGAAATGCAATGTCCGACCTATCCCACTGTTCGAAGTATCACCGCCCTCCCCTATGCCGGCATATAAGTCGACGGGGCCTATAAATCGACCACCGAGGTGTTAATTCAGGTTTAGGCCTATATTCGCCGTATAACTCGACCCCCAACGATAGAAGCAAAACAGCTCAAGAAAAAACAGTTCTTATTAAGTAATTGCTACCCCGGTGTACTCAGATCTGAAATGTGGATAGCAAAATAAGGCAGCGCCGCTCCCATTACTACCAAGTTCTGTATTTCTAAGTATGAACAAAATAGACGAAAATTTCAGCGTAAAATCGACACGGGAGACATTTTCAAAATAAAATGGGAAAAATCAGCATATAATTCGATTTTAATAAAAGTTTCGATGCTTATTTATTAAAGGACGAATTCAAAAAATCATAATTTTCCATTCAAAATTTCGGAGAAGAATATTCTTTTTTCATATGATTCCTACCCCACCTTTTATCAATTTGATGATTTATCTATTTTATATAGACATTCTTTCGTTGATTTTTACACATTTTACAGATATATCTCTCGAGATACTAATTATGTTTACCCTTTTTAGAATAATATCCAGGAGCTGCTGGAACGGAACTCTTACTTTGGGATTGAAGAAAACCGGAAGATTAAATAAAATAATGTGTTTTTCGGCATATTTTTAGTTTTATTCCATTAATAAGTTCGTTGCTAGTTGTAATATTTTGGGGGGGAGTTGGCTTTTGATCTGTGAAAAAAAAATTTGTTTCACGCAATATTATTTTTAAAATGATTTTTCATCATTTTTATCGATTTATTCCGATATTATTGAAATTTTATAAATGTATATTTTTTATTCTTTCTATGTCGTGGTTCTACTGATACTTATATACAAATATTATAACAAGGATGAAGAATTAAATATAGTGAAATGATGAAAAAATATTTACCGACTGTATTTTTAATATATTTTATTTTGTTTTTGTTTATGTAAATTTACCGCTATTTCAAATTATGGGAGTTGCAGACGACAACACGTCTTTGTTTTTTGCACGGAGCAGCTATCGTGCATTTTAATCTTGTTTATTTTTCCACTCAAATATATGTGTACTGCATTGTCTACCATATATATTTTTTATTTCAGGTGTCGCTTAGACGCATGAAATTTGTTTACCGAGAGTCTTCGGTCATTACAGTTGACACTATACTAAATAAACAGTCTTTCACGCCGGAAGTTCATTATCAACTCAAAACGCCATTTATTATCTGATAGAGAAACTAATATACTGACTGAGAGAAAAGAAACAGCAGGATAAAGCAGTTACGAAAGTATATAGAGAGTCTTTTAACACACGGTACTTAGAAGTAACGGGTCTTGTTAATCACTCAAAAGAAACCGCCACGATACCAACGTGGTTTGGAAGCATACTGTGTTGGGGGTGATCAATTAAAAAATTAGAAAAAAAAGGGATGATTCATGAATAAGTTACTTCTCTCGCTTTTTGGTGGACGGTGATCCTTAAAAAAAGACCGAATTCTCAAATAACAAGTGTCAATGCTACCGAACACAAACTAATGTACCAATTTAGTATAAACTTACATTGTAAATTGAACATCCATTGAAAGCATACTTTGGGGGGATTTTAGCTCCAATGGTGCGGCCTGTACGAGCGATACATACGTAGCTATCCAGCCACACCAACCTAAACGCTGAAGAAACCTATGTTGATAATAGGCTATGCTTAGGCAACTTATCCAAGTTGCTGCTTTAACAGATTTTAGAAATAAAATAATAAGTTGTTGTGTTTAAGACGTTTTACGACTTATTCCTATACCGGGTCGCTTGAAAATCAGTTCAAGAACCCACAAGATATAATTGCAATTTATGACGAATTATCATTATTATCCACTGATTTATTCGAACTGTTATCCTCATCCAGCCGATGTACTCTCCGAACTTCTTCAGGTGCCTCTTGTATTCGGTAACGATCTCGGAATTTCGAACTAAACCCTTTATTCAATCCACGTGGGTAGACTGTTCTCGTTCCGCTGTCCATGCTAGTGGATGTATCGTATTAGTTAATTATAGATATATAGATTGGTGCCCATGGGATAGTAAAAGAAGTAGGAAACGGCCAGACACAAGATGGAGGGACGAGATAGAAAGGTTTGCCGGTAAGACTTGGCAGAGATTAGCACAAGATAGGTTGTCATGGAAGGAGATGGGAAAGGCCTTCGTCCAGCAGTGGACTTATAACGGCTGATGATGATGATGATGATGATGATGATGATATAGAAGAAGATGATGATGATGATGATGATATAGAAGAAGAAGAAGAAGAAGAAGAAGAAGAAGAAGAAGAAGAAGAAGAAGAAAAACGTCTTTATTTAAGAAAATAACATACATTAAAAAAATGGACTGTAAGGAGAGCGTGATCTTACCTTAAAAGTATTCTTCCACCCAACTCCCCCCCCAAATATTACAAGTAGCAACGAACTTATTTATTGTTATAATTACTACATATATGTAGAAAAAATCCCTGAAATTATTAAATTTAATTAGCTTCGGTATGTGGTATAAAGTCTCCTAATAAAAGCATTAATTTACGAATAGTTTAATGAATAACGCACTAATGCAGAAAAGAAAACGCATCAGGAAGATTTAGGTTATATTAACATTAATTAACAAGGTTTAACAACATTTAGGTTATATTAACACAGGATAATCAGGTGGTGTAATTCTGGAGCTTTAAACCTAACTAGGATAGTGCCCGTTCCAAATGTGCATGTTTGGAAGGGCCAGGACTTCATGCTGTATGTAGCAGGCTGCCATAATTGTCATGTAATATAATTTTTCGCCCGTCGTACGAAACTACGGCTCCGAATTATTTCGGTTACTTCTTTTAGTGTTGCCAATTTATCTAAATTTAGATCTATTGTCAATTTAGATATTTAATATCTAAATTTTGATCTATAATTTTAGATGAAAGATCTATAATCTGTAGTTCTTTTATTTATTTTTTATTAGATTTCTAGAGAACCGTTGATCAAAACAACTTCAAACACTACTTGTGTGTTGACTATTATATCTGGCGGATGTCAACTTCGTACAATGAATAGTTGTTGAGTAATCGCAGTGCATACACAGATATAGATGTCTTCATTATAGATAGATGTCGCTTCTTTCCTGATCAAAGGCTCCTATATAGCGTTCAATCCTACGCTAGGCCTACTGAATAGATTACCAGAGCATTGCGTGTGCGCTAATTCTTTCAGTCCCTTTATTCTTCAATGTTGCTCTCTATCTATTTTTCTGACTTCGTTCCACGGGAGTTAGAATATCTACGGAACATCTATATATGATAGAGAACATGGCAACAGTTACATCATTATTCTAGTGACAAGGAAATGTAGGGTGATTGTTTGTGAGAGTCAACAAGAAATGTTTTAGATGCCATAAGATATGGTGGGTCGTTAGCCTAAGTTGTTTGATTACCGTCAAACCTGGGATCGGCTTATACGCATACAGGCATATCATAAATAAAGAATATCTTTCCCATAGTTGAAGGGTCGACTTACACACGAGATTTGTACACAAGTTTATGCGACACGCGTGATACTCATCTCTCAAAAGATATTGACAAAAATCGTGTTTTCTTCCCCATGAGACTCGATTACTGTTATTCAATATCGTTCAGTTTCCTCGAGCGTAGAATGACGTAATTCTAGATGTCCAGTGCCACTTGGGGGTCACTTGGCTCACAGTTTGATGGTGTGTCGGTTCTGGCAGTCAGTCATAATTGAATAACATTCGCCTGTCAGAATTTGCACGAATGAATGGAGTGAAACATAACAAATTCCCTTTTGTCTCCGGCGGAAAAAAAGCCGCCGGGGACTATCATTTGATATATATATATATATATATTCCAACCGTTTTCTGTCGGACCTTTATACTTTTAAGATTTTTTTCCTTTGTTTTCTTTATTGTTATCCCTTCCAAAAAATTGGATGTGGTATATGTATTCACTCATGTTTATCTGTTCGTCAACCCAATATCTCCAAAAGTTCTCAATGAATTCCAATGACATTTCGTGGGAGAGTAGGCCATGGGTTAAGGAAGAATTGGTTAAGTTTATTTTTCATCTTTTAATACATTCGTTTATTCAATAATGTTTGCCCAGACAATATCTCCAAAAGTTCTCCATGGATTCAATGACATTTTCTGGAAGGCTGGCCCATTGGTTAAGGAAGAACTAAATTAAATTTTGGGGCAGATCCAGGAAATATTTACAGTTACCTCCCCAGCATCGTAGCTACAGTATCGCCCATGAATAAGTACACCCCTACCACTTTTTAATAGAAAGCTAATTATCTTCTAAACCAAATATAGCAGGATGTTATTATTTCTAGTGGAACATTACACAATAAAAACAGATATTATCAGGTATTATTTATGACCAAACTCTACATCATAAAAAAAATATGAATATGGTGCCGTCCAAAAATTAGTACAACACTACGAAAAAATATTTCAATGCTGGAGAGTTTGGTCATAAATAATACCTGATAATATCTGTTTTGATGCTCACGCCTACAAAACGCTTACGAGAGGTTCACGTGCTAACAGTTAAGATGTTGAAAACGGACATTTAAGGGATTTAATTTGATTGGTTCAATTTGAAACTATGTTTGACCAATCATAATACTTACGCCTGCAAAACACTTGCGAGCTGTTCACGTTCAAAGAGTTGAGATGTTGAAAATGGCATAAACAGCCGTAACATGTACATCAAAAGACATACACCAATACACAAGACGGAACTACGTTCATAAAAATGTTAATTTTAAAATTTAACATTTTTTTAAAAGTTTTAGAATTTTAATATTTATAACCTCTAGAACACTGAAATTGAAAATATTTTTCAATATTTTTCATTCTCATAGTTTATTGTTTTGATTGTGTAATGTTTCGCTAGAAATAATAAAATCCTGCAATATTTGGTTAATAAGAAAATTATGGGCGATACTATATATATGATTTTTATTCAGTTTTTTAGTTACGATGGCGTTGGCAGTAATATGCACTCTCTAATGCTTACTAGTTTTTCTTTGTTTTTTAATAATTTAATAATAAGTTGAGTTTTTATCGGTCTGAAAACTGTCTAACACACTTCGCCTTGACCCGCGATACTCACCTGCCTTTTATTCTCCCAAGTTCTGTGTTCACACTGAATGTACTGTTAGATTTTACGTCCAAATTTTCAGATTAGCTGATACTGGCTTATTGACAGGTTTTTCCAGAATTTGAGTACGGGGCGGGCGGGTACAGGATTTTGCGTAGGGGTCGGGGAGTCCAAAATGGAATTTTGAGCATTGAGTGGGGTCCAAATGGAAAAATTTAATTTTACAAATAAATATGTGAAAAACAAAACAGAATCATGGTGGAGGATCCATAATGTTATGGGGTTGCTTTGCTGCCTCTTATATTGGAGGCCTTGACCGTATCAAAGGATGCATGAAATCAAAGGATTACTAAGGGATTTTAGATCCAAATGTGCTGCCCAGTCCAAGGAAATTAGGTTTGATATGAAGATCATGAGTGCTCCAGCATGACAAAAACACTAAAGGACACAGCAATGAGTCCTAATCTCTATCCCATTGAACGTCTTTGGAGAAAGCAGAAATCTGGAGTCATGGTTTCAATGCGTACCATACACCGCAGAGATGCTTGAACAAATTACAAAGGAAGACTAGGAGAAACTACCAGTTGGCAAGTGCAAGAAGCTTATAGATGGCTGCAAGAAACGTTTGGAGACAGTCATTGTTGCCAAAGGGGACGTGCAACCAACTATACAGAAAGGAGGCAATATTACTGACCAGGTCATATTTTCTATTTCCTCTTTGAAATAACTACATGTAACTTGAAAAATAATGATGTTTTGTTAAATTACTTTGGACATCCTATTAAAATATTCTGATGATAAAAGTTTGGTAGATTTCCATTTATTTCTAAAGATATTGTACATGTTATACACAGGTTTCTAGGGTGCTAATAATCCTGAGTGGCGCTGTATTTTCATACTAACTGCATCATTAATATATAATAATATCCCTGTAATAAGTGCGATGTGGAATGACCTTCATGGTTTCTCAGCACGAACAGCATCCTATAATCAAAGGAGCAAGTGCTGATTTCCTTGACTGATGAAATCGGAGATTAAACTCACTCTGTCATCC
Organism: Architeuthis dux; assembly: GCA_006491835.1. Taxonomy (NCBI): domain Eukaryota; kingdom Metazoa; phylum Mollusca; class Cephalopoda; order Oegopsida; family Architeuthidae; genus Architeuthis; species Architeuthis dux. The sequence goes on along the minus strand of VCCN01000819.1, from coordinate 1,647,202 downwards.
AAATATAAGAGAGTGGTATCACTCTCGTCACAATAGAATTATTCCAGGTAAGTAGGCGAAACGTTCTTGACGCTTGGCTGAACTGGTATCGTCGGTCATTCGTATCTGACTTTTGACTAAATAAATACCATAGAACTTTTAGCCTTACGTATTATGGACAAAGCCTTGGTTAATAAGAACGAACAGACATTTTGGAAGGTGGACCGGATTAGAAATTGGTTTATGTCTGGCGGGCCTAGTCGAATAAAACATGAAACAATAATCATACAAAGCTATGGAAATGAACAATGTAATGCTGTACCAATATGTACACTAGGAAGATACAGAAGAATAGATAGATAAAAAGATAGATAAATATATATATATATATTATATAT
>VCCN01000819.1:1334195-1344562 GCA_006491835.1 Architeuthis dux | reverse complement strand
AGTAGTAATTTTGAAGTGGTCCAGTTACGATACTATGCGATGAATTTCAATCAATAAAAATGTTTGGATGTATTCCATTTTAAATGAATTTTCTTATGAGAAGGATATTTTACCATTCTCATAAGAAAATACATTCAAAATGGAATACATTCCGAAATATCTATTGAAATCGGCCCATTAGTAGATTTTTGGTGAAATTTTAAAATGTGTCTGAAAATTGGGCTAAAATTTCCGAATTTACTAGTTCACCGGTTCGCGAGTGTAAACAACTTTTCAAACCCGATTATCCCCGGTTTTATATTGTCTACAGAAATAATTTTTAGTTGATAATTTCCTACAATCTTTCTTTTATAAATAACCCAAAGATTATTACGATAAAATAGATTTCAAGTTACAGGCGACTTCATCGACACACGGACGGTCACTCTCTTAATTCAGATTTCGTCTGTTATATCCGATATCCGGTTTAACGGGGTCCGTTTTAACGAGGGTTCACTGTATATCGTATTTGTGTATCCCTGTAGGCTCCTTCTTGTGGATTATATAGATTCGCTGCGGTTTCTGTAGCAAGGTTTTTATGGTGTGGAGATGCTAGCCCCATATCCAACCCTCCTCCTTACCCGATTGCCAAGCGGTAGTTTTCTGGAACCTTCTCTTGGATCAGCGTTTCCCAACCGGAGTTCCGCGAGAAATAGTGTTAATAGGATAATTATATGCAAATGCATTTTTGAGTCATCTTTGTGTTTAATTTTATATTCGTAATTTTATTATCCACGCACGGCATATTCCCTAAGGTAGGGAAACCTTGGCACCTTTAGGTAGCAAGGTGACCCTACGGGGGGAAATTGCGCCTTATTATGAAATCTTAGAGGAATTCGGTCTTAAACAAGGTCGTAGTTAAGACGTAATTTCTTAAACCTTCTTTGTGGCGTCTGGTGGATTTAGCACTGCCAATGACAGTTTTATAATTTGTTTAATCTATTGAGGTGTTTTAATCCTTTATCTTCTCCGTGGCTGCCTGGAATTAGGAGGCCATGTGAGGGATTCTCTCTGAAACACGAATTTGTGTTGCTTCTTTTTAATAAAGCATTATGTATTAAAACAAATTTAAAAAATAAAATATATCTACTCCGCAAGGCATTTGTATTGCACATTATGAAACTATAGAAGATATTAATTGAAATTACAAAATAAAAATAAAGGTAAGCATAAGGGATGATTTTGTCTAGGAATCTAACGGAGATGTGAAGGATGGTTATTACCTTAACCATATGTGGCATTTTCGGAAATCATTAAATACTTCTCTCGACTTTTGTTGGGCAATGATCATTAAAAAGTCCGAATTTTCAAAAGAAAAACAAGCGTGAACGCTGCCGGACACAAGCTAAGGGACCAGTTTAGCATACACTTACATTGTAAATTGAACCCCCCATGAAACCTATTTTTGCGTGTGGATTTTCAGAAAACAAACAAAAACGTTTTTCTAGACATAATAATGAGTCAATGTTGAAATTTCCATCCCTCTAGATCCATTGGTGCAGCCTATACGTGTGACACATACACAGAAAGATAGATAGCCAGCCAACAAGAATCACTTAAAAACTAAAGAAACCTATGTTGGACTGTGTTGACAGTTTTGGTTGACGCTTTCTAAAAAAGAACACAGCGAGAGAGACAGACAGACAGACAGACAGGCAGAGAGAATTAAACTTCTGCTAATAAACGTTTTATTTTTAGCAAAACAAATCGGATCATGGTTACCCCCCCACCCCATCTCTCTCTCTCTATCTCTCTCTCTCTCTCTCTCTCTCTGTTCTTTTTTAGAAAGCGTCAACTAAAACTGTCAATATAGTCCAACATAGGTTTCTTTAGTCTTTAAGTGAGTCTTGTTGGTTGGCTATCTATCTTTCTATGTATGTGCCACGCGTATAGGCTGCACCAATGGATCTAGAGTCTTTTACCCATTATTCAACTTAATAAATAAAAAAAATATCTTTAAATAAAAACCTTTTATATTTCATGGTTATTACTAATAATACATTAGATTTCTTCACAACGGCAACACCAGAAGAATGTATAAGGTTTCGTACAAATATTGGGCTGATCGAGGCAACCGTTTCGGGTACTGTCGAGTAACAGTGGCAAAGTTTTGATCATGGGAGAATCCCCCGCAAAAGATTAAAAATATTTAAAATATATATTTATTTGTTTAAATTAAAACACTTCTTAAGTATATTCTTTTTATACGCCTACACAAGGTAGGGTGGATAAAAAGAAAATACTTTAGATGTTTGATCTCATAATCTTACATTTATGATGTAACAAAACTCGAAATGTGTCGCAAACAACTTTCAAATGCAGCAATGGCTCCAGCAAAATTGAAAAGGTACTTCAAGACAAATCATAGGATACGAAAGATAAAAGTGTTGATTATTTGAAAAGGCTATTGGAATCTCAAAATAATCAGAGTACAGCTCTTATAAGTAAAATCAGTGTTTAGAGAAAAGGCTCAAGAAGCAAGTTATTTGGTTGCAGAACTTGGAAAAGGAAAAGTCACACAGTTGACGAGAGCTTAATAATGCCAGAATTATAACGGGTAAAATGCTGAGACAAGATGCAGTACGAGAAATTGAAAATGTTCCACTTTCAAACAATACAATAAGTCGACGTATGGATGACATCTCACATGACACTGTAGAGGTTTTGTGTGATAAACTGAACAATAGAAGTTTTTCTATCCAGGTTGATGAGTCAACAGATCTTACCAATAAAAGTCACGTTATAGCTTTTGTAAGATGTGTCAATGAGGATAAAATTCAAGAAGACATTTCTGTTTTTGTTATTCAACAAGTATCAAGAGCAAAGACAGAAATGTAATCCGTGTGTGTTTATCTAAAGTTCGACCCCGAAGTATTTGTGTACCAAAAGACAAGCACAGGTTTCTCGTTAGAAAAGCAAATTTCATTATCTAAGTTGGCTTCAAAAATAATATTGCCTTGACCCATATGACATATTGCCTTGATTTATCTTATGTCTTTTCAACATTGTCAAAAATATTAAGTTATTGTAGTAGTTATCAGTTTTCGTTCTGTTTATATGTGTTATATAGGATGTTGATTATTTATGCTTATTGTTTGTTAATATAGATATGTTTAATGTTTTTTCTTGTGTGAATGAAAACCTCCTTATGTGGTCTGTTATTCTTTGCTGAAACAAGTTATCAGAAAGATATATTATGTTTGCCTTATGAAATCTAACTTCATGAAAGAGAAAGAAAAAGATTAATAAAGATATATAATAATTTTTATGTAAGGTTTCCCTGAGACATGGAATTTATTTCAATGGTTTCCCAAGGGTTTGTGAAACGCTGTCTTAGATGGACTGCCTTACAAGCCATAAAGGGCTCCATCTGCCCTGCTATTTATCCGTTGCCGGGGAGGGGTCGGGGAAGTGGAATCCTGCCTTTCCCAGGGGCATTAATGTGAACAGCCTCGGCCGAATGTCGAACTCGGTCTGCATATTTCATTTTCCGTATCGGTAACCGTTACGCTACTCCACACCTACTGTCTCGAATTTATTCGTGTAAAACTCGGATTTGATTCTAGGGTTCTAGCGGTTCGATGATTACGTGGATACTACTGTTGAAAGTCTGCAATTTAAGCTTGAAATCAAAATTACCTCAGCAGCAGGTATGGTTAGTCACTCAATAGAAACCGTCACGTGACCAACGTCTTTTGGCAGCATGCCGTGTTAGGGGTGATCAATTAGAAAATTGGAGAAAGGGGTTATCAATGAATAAGTTACTTCTCTCGCCTTTTGTTGGGTAGTGATCACTAAAAATGTCTGAATTTTCAAAAAGAAAAGCGTGAATGCTACCGGATACAAAATAAGGGATCAATTTAGCATAAAGTTACATTGCAAATTTAACACCCTTCTCAAAACCGATTTAGGATAGGAATTCTTTTTTAAAAAAACTTTTTTTTCTATACATGATAAGGAGTAAATGTTTGAATTTCCAGCCCTCAAGCTCCATTGGTGCGGCCTGTACGCATGATACATAGATAGCCAACATTTAAGAAACATGATGTTGACAGTTTTGGTGACAGGTTTGGTTGACGGTTTCTAATAGAAGAAAAGCCTGTTGAAAATATAAATCCACGTCATTGTTACTAATTAATAGGCTATGGACTATGTCCTAAAATACAAAACTCAGAAACTACTCAATCGATCTTGACCAAAATTGACAGGGATGCCAAATATCATGCAGGGATCTCAAATATAAATGCGCGAGCCAATCCTTACAGTTATCTCCCCTGCATCGTAGGTATTTGTCCTACAATTCATAACTCAGAAACATACTCGGTCGATTTTGACCAAATTGGCAGGGATACCGAATATCATGCAGGGATCTCAAATATAAATGCGGGTCACATCCATACAGTTATCAGTCGATCTTGACCAAAATTGGCAGGGATACAGTAATATAAATGCGGGGACCGATCCATAAACTTGCTTTTTTATGCTTTTGCCGTTTACACTAAATACACGAGCTGACTGAAATCAATTGTTTTGGGATTTTTTTTTGTTTTGTTTTGGTATATCATTACAGCTTTTACAATATATTCATTGCAACTTGGCATTTAGATGCACTTTTAGAATTGTTTCGATCATATATTTGTTTTCATTATATTATTATTTAATCGACTTTTAAGATAAAGATAATTCTGATACTTAACACCGTTAATTTGTTGGTCTTGAAAAATGAGCCTGCTCTTGGAAGATCTTTAAAAAGTCTGATCGATCGGCTATAATGGGAAATCATAAACATTTTATGCCAACATTTTAAGGCTTATCTTTATCGGTATTTTAATGATACACCCCAAAAAGACAATCATATTATTTGTTAGGTATGAACAAAATCAACAAAAATGAAAAAAGATTTCAAACGTATAAGCGACACCTGATTTTAAATAATGTATGGTGGACAATCGAGTACATATATTTGAATGGAAAAATAAACAAGATTAAAATGCACGACGGCTGCACCGTGCAAAAAAGCATGTTGTCGTCTGCAGCTCCCATAATTTGAAATTTACATAAACACAAAACAGAATAATATATATGAAAAATACAGCCGGTACATATTTTTTCATCATTTCACTATATTTAATTATTCATCCATGTTTATAATATTTGTATATAAGTTTCAGTCGAAACCACAACATAGAAAGAATAAAAAATATACATTTAAAAAATGTCAAAAATATCGGAATACATCGATAAAAATGATGAAAAACCTTTTTTTAAAATAATATTGAGTGAAAAAACTTTTTCACATATCAAAAGCCGGAATTATAATTAACCGAATAAAACTAAACATTTGCCGGAAAAATAAATTATTTTACTTAATTTTTCTGTTTTTTTAATCCCAAAGTAAGAGTTCAGTTCCAGCAGTTCCTGGATATTATTCCAAAAAAGGTAAACATAATTAGTATCTTGAGGGATATATCTGTAAAATGTGTAAAAATCAACGAAAGCATGATTATATAAAATAGATAAATCATCAAATTAATAAAAGGTAGGGTAGGAATCATATGAAAAATAATTATTTTTCTCGAAATTTTAAATGGAAAATTATTTTTTTTTAAATTCATCCTTTAATAAATAAGTATCGAACATTTTCTTAAAATCGAATTATATGCTGATTTTTGCCAGATTTTTTAAATTCTTCACGTGACCATTGCTGACTGAAAAGTACTCAGAATTTTATTTTTATATATACACACCTATTAACACATATATACATTGTTGCTATCAACAACTTTAACTTGTGATTATCAGCATATACAGAGGGCTGTAAAATTCAACAGTCATGAAACCAACAGTGGCTCTTAAAGCCTGCAAGAGATTTGCAGATCTTTTTACACACTCCGCAAACAAATAGGTGTTGGTTTGTTCTTGGTCTGCTCTGCACGTTTGTACTTTGCCGTTTATGTGTATTCGTGTGTCTGGTGAGTCCAGAACGGCTTGAGCAGATTCGCCCACATATCTCACATTTGAGCTCATAAGGTTGCTGGAAACGGCTATAGTCTGTCCCGGGCCTATTAGTGTGACCACGAAGATGGCTTGTGATAAGCATATTCTCTCACGTATATCTCATTTCAGCTGAGGACCTGCAGGATCCACTGTTTGCCCTTTTTTTAGCTGCACGCTTGATTCTGGCCCGGCAGTCTGCTGCGACTTGAAATGATCTAATTACATTGTATATACGGGTTCTCAACTTGCTTCTATCACCCGCTAGAAATTCCCATTCTGGATCATCTATCTTATACAAAGTAAAGGAATCTACACAATCTTTGAATCTCTTCTTAGGCATATGTTGTGGCCTCTTTCCAGATAACAATTCTCCGTATATTAATTGCTTTGGAACTCGATCATCTTCAAGACGAATGACGTGTCCTGTCCACCTGAGCCTGTGTTGCTGAATGTGTGCTTCAACACTTACTGTGTTTGCTTTTTCCAAAAGTGTCGGTGTCTGGAGTGTATGATGACTAGTGAACAGTCAGGATTGTTCTCAGGCAGCGTTGATGGAAGCATTCCAAGATCTTCAGATGCCTACGATACAAACGGCAAGTGAGGAGACAGGCATTATACATACTCATCCTGGTTTTCTCCTTAATCCGCCTCTACGACCAGACACGATCTTCCAGAGCAGCAAAAGCATCGGTGGCCTTACTGATGTTCATAGATACCACATCATCCAGAATACAGTGACGATTAAGCGTGCTAACCAGGTACGTGAACTTGTCAACTACCTTAAGTTTGTAATTGTCGACATATATAGACGGTTCGGTGTACCTGGAGCTGGTGCATTGCCACTTTTTTTTTAACAAGGCTAATGTGTTATATAGTCAGGGGAAAATTCACTTGGTTCAGGAAAGAAAGAAGACTGGAATTCGGTATCATGTATCATATATATCATATATATTGTTTATTCAGCTACATGCACCAAGGGTGAAATGCGCAGAGTCGGGGAGAGATAACGAGAGATGGTGCAGGGCACACAGTCCGGGGCCAACAGGGAAAACTCCGTCTGAACTTCGTGCTTTCTCGGCTCGGCTCTGTCTGAACTTCGACCACACCGTCGGTTCCTTTTATGGTGTCGACACACCCACGCATGGTATGCTATTTCCGGATTTCGTCATCCACGGATTCTGGGGTCCTGTCAACATCCTGTTTTACTTTGACCCCGACACCGGCTGTGTTTGAATCCAACTTCATGTCGTGTGGAGTTCCTGCCGTTAGGCCCACGTTGAAACACCTGCAACTTCAGTCGATATCCTGTTTTCGGACGCCCACACATCTGGGTCACTTCCACATCCGTCCAGGTGTTAGTCCAGACATAACAAGTATATCATAACAAATGGAAAGACCAAGCTTTACAGGATCGGACAAGATTATCCATGAATAGTTGCATATCAGCTACTGTGTGTGAGACGAGGTCGCAATTATCCATGAATAGTTGCATATCAGCTACTGTATGTGAGACGAGTTCGCAATTATCCATGAATAGTTGCATATCAGCTACTGTGTGTGAGACGAGGTCGCAATTATCACAGACATGTCGGACTTATTAACAATGGATGTGCAAGAAAGAATATTCGTAGTTACATGCAAGATGAAAGGCATGAAGTGTAATCAAATTAGAGAAAAGTTCAAGAGACAATTTCATAAAACGGGTCGTAGAGACCAGGCTATTCGGAACTGAAATGCTTGAACAAGAAAGAAAGAAAGCAGACTATACTATCTTTATAACTAATGTATATACTTCATATGTATAACCCTTTCATTTCCCAATGAATTATATTGCATTTCGGACAATATTTATCATTTTACTTTTGATGCAATGCTTATTTATTTTTGTTTCTGGCATTTTAACAGGGATTAACTTGAAAAATCAATTGGTTTTATTACAGAAACAGATATTGACAGATGTTGCCAAATGCTGTCAAAGATTGTATAAACAACGTCGCAGTTTTGAACAGGGTCTGTTCTTTTCTTGTTCATTCTGTTATTGTCCAATATTTTACTTCCAATTCTCCTACCCGAATCCGCCCCCACCCCACCCAATGTGTATCCCTTATTTTCGTTCTCTTCCATTCTCCCCCCTCAGCTCTATGGAGCAATCCACGTTGCTTTTAAACTTCCGAGAGGCGAAACAGAAATTGCGTTTCCAATGAAGCGGAAAATAACCCCCTTCTGCCAAATTAGCAAACCTTCGATTGCATCAAAATCGATCCTTTCGGTGACTTTCAAGATTTATAGGACTTCTTCTCTCTAAGCTCTTTTGTTTTGGGGGTTGTTTTTAGCTTTTTGTCTTAATTTTTCTTTTCTTTGTTATTTCCTTTTTCTTTTCTTTAATATTGGTTGTTACTACATCTGGGTTTCATTCATATGATAGTCAGAGGTTAGATCTGTAAGCAGGAGATTAAATTCCCGAGCATGCGCATTGATGTTTCTGCGAGCAGCTTACATGTGACATATTGTTATGTGTGTTTTGCATCTGTTGTTCTTGGTGGTGGTGATGGTGGTGGTGATGGTGGTGGTGGTGTTTTCTACACTATTGTTATGATTATTCGTGCGGTAGCTTTTATACCTGCCAGTCCCTGCCATTCCCTGTCACTTCTTAATACTACTAATTATCAAACAAACTCCTTGCTATTCCCTGCCCTCCCACGAAGGCATATGGCCACGGAAAATGGTGTCCTCTGAATGCGTGGTTATTATACATTGCAAATGTATAAGCATGTGTTTGTTCACGTTTTCACGATGTAATTATGTATGCGTGCGTGTGTGTGTTTTGTTTTTTGTTCCTTTCCCAAGCCTCTAAGGAACCAGGTCAAAGTGTTTGACCTCGTAAGATATCAGCTCCTCACTCTAGACTTATTGATGTTAGTATATATAACTGACACATGGCTAATATATGTGTGTGTGTATTCTGATGCCCACTATGTACTGTGTGGATATGTGTGTGCATATGTGTGTATGTCGATATGGTAAACCGATAAGGAATCGACCCGCGTTAAATATACACTAATAGAGTGATTGGTAGTCAGTCCGCTGCAGGCCCTCTTTTGGTTAGGCAGGGAACGACTCGTCTTGTAAAGATGTTGAATACTGTTATTTGAATTTCGCCCATCGTTTGTTTCCTTATGCCAAATGAAAAACAAAGTTTCATTTTTAAGCTACAAACTGTAACTCATTGTCCCTTTCTGGACACCTAGGAATACCCGTGCATCTTACGAAGAGAGAGCCAATAAATATGCATTTATTTTATAAACAGACTTTGTTCTTCATATCAAGAATGAAAATCAGTTTTCTCTTCACAGTTATGCAATTTCTTCCAGAGTTTCGTTTCCCGACTGTCACACTGGTGTCGACGACTACGTTTGAATAACGACTTTTCATTCGAGGATGCATCTACACACATGCATAAAATGCTCTCCTGTCTTTCAGCACGATATCTCCAAAAGTCCTCAATGAATGTCAATGAATTTTCGTGGAAGTGTAAGGCACGTATTAAGGAAGAGGTGATTTTGGGGCGGATCCAGAAAACTATTTCTGATTGAAAGATATGTTACCTTTTTTTCCCATACATTTCTGCATTCGCTCCTCTCTGTCCACGCGATATCTCGACTATGGAAAAAGACATTCTTTTGAAGAAATGTACATTCACCGTCATCCATTTTGTATTTCAATTATTTTTTTCGCTGCAGCAAAATGTATTTTTTTTATTCAACTTCATTCGCCCTTTCCTTCAGTGAGGAAACAGGACATTTCCCTGCAAATCAGCAACAGTAGAAGTACCGTATTTCGCCATCTATAATCCGCATTCTTTCCTGAAAATCTTTAGCTAAAAAATCCAGATGCGTATTATCTATGGAAACATAATTGTATACACGTGATAATGCATTTTTCTTTTGAATTGAAGCTCCGTCGGGTGTGTGGATTATCTTTGGTAGCGGATTATACATGGTGAAATACGATGCAACCACGTTGATAATCAGAAAAGAAAAAGCACTAGAAACCATGAACCAACATTGTCAATATAGGTTTCTTCAGTTTTTAAGAGATTCTAGCTGGCTGTCTATCAATTTATATATGTATGTATCACTCATACATAATGTATGTGTAACAGGAACAGGAACAGACCGCACCAATGGAGCAAGAGGCCTGAAAATTTAAATATTTACTCCTTATTATGTCAAATCGCAACTTTACTCAGACAGTCATCGTAAAGTAATGATAAAAGAAGGCAACTTAAAAATTAAGATAAAAAAAATATTGTAGTATAGAAAGATATTTTT
>VCCN01000819.1:1152281-1162375 GCA_006491835.1 Architeuthis dux | reverse complement strand
TTATTTTTCTTTTTTTATTTGTTTAATTTTATATATACAACTATGTACTGTTTTCGTTGTATGTGTTAATTTGTGTAACGTCTTGTATGTGGAACACGAGAGTATGATAACTATAATCTGACAGTGCCTACTAAGTCATAACATTGTTGCCTGCCCTAGGTTTCTGGTTGAAACTCGTTTGGCAATGAATGAAATCAGACATTAAAGGAAACATAAAAAGAATAATAATAATGATGATGATGATGAAACTTCTCTACTTGTATATATATGTATATATAAACTACGTACTGTTTTTGTTGTAATTTGACAGTGCCTAACATTGTTGCCTGTCCTAGATTTCTGGTTGAAATAATATGAATATGAATAATAATAATATGAATATGTGTTAATTTGTGTAACGTCATGTGATGATTCTTGTGTGTGGAACGCGAGAGTCTGATAACTATAATCTGACAATGCCTACCAATTTACCTTGCACCAAAAAAGAAAAACTGGCAGGCGATGGAGAAAGCCTTTGTCCAACAATGAACTCTGGACGACTGCTGCTGCTGATGATGATGATGATTATGATGATGATGATGCATTTTCTCGCCAAAGTTGTTCTCTCTGCTTATAACATCCGTTTCCATAAAAGGATATTGACGCCAAGAGACCAGTCTCCTCAGACCGACCTCATAAATTTACTATTTTCATCCCGGTCGCTCTCGCAATACGTGCACCAAAATAAAACACTAATTCTGGTCTGATAACCGTGTCTGGTTCGCTTCTCTTACCAACTGAACTTTTTATACATATCATAAATGCTCAAATACACGCTGTGATTTGTTTTTTTTGTCTTGATTTTTCTAAAAAACCATTTCTTCAAAAAGATGATGTTCGGTGCTCGAGAGAATACAGATGTCTATTAATGTTTGATGAGGAAAGATCGGTACGTTTGTTAAGGACCCACAAGAGTCGCCCGAAAGACTGGATAGTTATGATCGCAAAAGTGTTTAAAATTCATGTGCCGATATCCATCAACTCATCTGTTGCAATGAAATCATTGGTAAGAGTATCTCTCGTCTGGGTGACAGAAGATTTACGGCAAAGATATCTCAATAATGTTAACCCTTGCAAATGTTTCCATCGATTATATATAATATAACAGTGTGACTTTTTCTGTTGGTTTCTTTGTTTCTCTGTCCTAATACATAATAATAAGATAAAATTTACATATTGCTGATAAGAATATCTCCTAACCAATATACATATATATATGTGTGTGTGGATGTAAGGGAATCTGACAGAATGATAGATGTGATTAGACAATATGGAAAAGAAAGATTGAGAAAAGCGTGTTACGACAAAAACATATTTATTTTCATGAAGATAAACCTTTATGCATTTCGTCGCTGCGAATGACTTCATCAGAAGAAATTTGAACACTGCAGAAAAGTGCGACAATCCATGCTGGATAGTAGAAATGGAATGAAGAGCGTTTTCTATGCCTAGATGACCTGGTTTATTTGGTTGAAAGTTCATGAGCTGTTGGGTGAGGGTGTCTAGATTAAGTGGTTCTGTGTATGTGTATCAGCTAAGTGGGTGGAGATATATATATATATAAAATAATGAGTATTTAGGCAGCAATTTCTCTTTCAAACACGTTCCGTTGACCACAACAGATACAGTTTGTCGAGTCAATTTTGTTACTAGTTTTTCTTTTTTGCGAATAAAATTTATTTAACAATGTATTTATTTCTCGTTGTTGAATGTATTTCTTTTTTGTACTAATAGTAGTGCTAAAGGCCAGCACAAAGGTTACCCAGATATATAGCAGATGGGTGGGGGTAGGGTTATCTACCTACAAGATACATAGGTGTCTTCGGTCCACAGTAAATAAATAGACGGAGTCAGAACAGTGTTCTCTTAAGAAGTGGTTGCAGATACGATTTTAGTTGGTGGAAATGAGTCTCGGACAGTATTCAGAAGGTGAGGCCAAACCAAAATTAATACTTTAAACATATCTAGCTTCTAATTCTTTCTCAAATTTCGAAACCCTGCAGTTATCTTTTTCTATTGCATAAATCTGATATGTTTTGATCGGAAATGTAACATGTTAACATCTATTTAACAATTTATTTATTTCTCGTTGTTTGCTAACACACAGGGGGAGGGGGAGAAAAGGCTATTAGATAGTGGTTATCATTGGAGGAAAGCATGCGGGTGGGGGAGAGGAAGTCTGGACTTATACTAAGTTAAAATGTTATAAGTAGACGAGGATCTCTTTTTCAGGGGTGTGATTTGGACCTGGGAACGAATATGCTCAGGCTGCTATACTGTCGGGTCACTCCTCTGAGGTGGGTAGCAAGATATATAAGTAGATGTTAACATTTCTGTCGTGTGTGCTGAATAAAACCCGCACCTCAGAGAGGGATATGCAACACTTTGAAAAGGGCCAGATACACATTTCAAAGTCTGCTATTACAAGTAGAAGGAGGAGTTTCGAATCAGAAAGTATCTAACATACTTGACAATACAAATATGACGTCTTGCGATTTCGTGATCTGATTGAACAATGTTTCAATACAAGGCCAACATACGGCATGTATTAAGTTGTGTGCGGTTGGCGTTTCAGGTGAGACATAAAAGCAACCGTAAAATAGACGCCTTCTTTGTGTGAGCAACAGCTATATTGCAAAGGAAGCCATTTTGTTTTGATAGTCGACATTTGCAATCCATACAAAGAGAGAATTCTGAACATGAGCACATCTTGCAATTCAAATACAACTCAGTATTCAGCACTTTGCATCCATCTTCTTCCTTTAACTGATTCTATTAGGTGTATGCAAAAGTTCCGAGCGCTCTTTTTCGAAAACTAAGAACTGAACACGCAGTTGAAAACCGGTTTTCGCTGGAATCTTTTGCACACAACTAATATTTAAAATGGCCTCCATGTTGACCATTGAGCAGAATATTCATACAGAATATCACCGTGGGTTAATCAATCCGTTCAAATTCTTGTAGAATCTTGTTTTTCTATCAAAGAAATGTAACAAATAACTACATTTTCCATTGTAGTTTTGCATTGTCAGCGTTAAAAATCGCAATAAAAACCTACAAATTGTAAATATGAGTGGCGTAACGGTTAACGGCGTGGACAATGGAATCAGTGAGCCGTTGACTATATAATAATGCCATTGGGAAAGGCATGAATCTACCCTCCCCCCATCCAGCAATAGTTAAAATAGCAGGGCAGATTGGGCTCTCTAAGCCTTGAAAAGCAAACGTTGCATCGGGTGACCTCAATTAGTCACCACCTCCCCAGAACCGACATGACCATACATTCGTAACTGGAAGAGTTGGGGGAAACGCCATTATCCAGCAGTGAACCTGAAATAGATGATGATGATGATGATGATGATGATGATGATGATGATGATGATGATGATGATGATGATGATGATGATGATTATTGTAACGCACGGTAATCGTTTATGTGTTTTTCTCACAAGCGGTTGACAGTGAGCTTGTTCTCACTGGATGTTTCATGAATATCTCCTCGTCCGAAAGTGTGCCTCTTTAAAGAAATCACTGCAGGAGAGACAACGATAGAATGGAAGAGAATGATTGGAATCGTGTGTAATGTCCTGTTTGAAAAATCGAGAAATAAGGTAGCTTTTGCGAGGGAATATTGTAGCATAGTCACGTTCTCAACATGAATACATATAAATACAGATGCAGGGGTGCATCACAAAGATGAAAGCCTACAGGAGAAGGCCGAGACAAAGACCGTGTTTAAAGTGCAAGTTATTTGGTTTTATTCTCTTCATAAACTATCCATGTTCTCGCCGTAAAACATGTATCAAGTACATTAAAATCATAGTAGTTTTCGACTGGTCACATATACATTTCGTCCCCAGAGGGAAAGAAGGGTGTTTACCGACAGAGTGTGTACAGAGAGAGAGAGAAAGGCTAAGAAAACCTAAGTCTATTTAGAGAGATTTACGAATAAAAGTCAATTGTTTATTTCCTTTCCTTACTAGTGGAAGTAATGACCCTAATTAAGTCATCTGTGCCGTGCATAATATTACAGTGTATCAGTGTATCGCAGACGAGGATTTCTCCGCTGCTCGGCGCATCTTGAGCCCCCACCCTCACAACAAGACCTGCAAATATAGCCATTAAATTGACTGGCCATCAGAAGATGGAACGTCACCAGCAGACTGGCTGAGAACCGTACACGGTGCAGCGCCTTGACTATCGCAGATGTCGCACGACGCGGGAGCAACTGAGTTATATTTATCGGCATAATGTCAAGATTGCTAAACTTCTTTACTGCATGAACTGTCCAAGTCCGGATTCGTATCTCCTTCACGCAGATTTCTAATTACAGGGCTGGGTTTTTAATTCTGACCTTTGAGCGGGAATCCATAGATAACATTCCAATCAAAATTCGCCGCAAGTATTTATTTGTAGAATCAGTGCATGGATATGGAATGACTCGCACGCCGCACACTTCCACTCCTCCCTCCCACACTGTGTATCTCTCGATGCAACTGGGTCTTGAATAACAATGCGAGCAACTAAATCAAGATTCTTTAATATCAAAAGATGCCTCAAGAAACCATATTTGGTCAGGATGGAAAGTGAACGGTCGCTTCTTGTTCTTGTTCTTCTTGTTTATCCACACACACACACACACACACACACACACACATACAGACAGACACTGATTCAAATATTCGCATATGTATATATGAGGTATTTCCTGAAAGTATCTAGCCATTCAATATTAACGTAAATAAAATAAGGTCCATTTTCGGGATCACCGTTTGCTGCCTCAGCGCGTTCTCCTTAATCTCGTCCATGGTCTTAAATCTCTTTGGGGGGAAAAGCCAGAAGTCGCAAGGAGTTTAATCTTGACCCGGGTGATGCGATGTTGAGCCAAACAACCCTGCACAAGACGTAAGAATGATTCGCTCGGTCATTGTGAATGCAACGATCACACAGTACACACGCTCACTCTATGGCATCTAACAACCGACTGAATAAGGCTACGGGATGGTTTCTGTTCAAACATGTGCAGTGATGTCCCCTTTGATTGGTTGCTAACTTACATCAATGCTGCGCAAACGGTTCTCGAGATATTCAAAACTGATGGATACTTTCTGGACATACATCGTATATATATATACAAACATCGCCCATAAATAAGTAAACCCCTACCACTATGTTATAGAAATTTAATTTTCTTCTTAACCAAAACATGGCAGGATTTTATTATTTCTAGTGAAACATTACACAATCAAAACGGATATTATCAAGTATTATGTATGACCAAACTCTGCAGCATTGTAACTCTGTTGCCAAAGATATGAATATGTTGCCGTCTAAAGATGAGTACACCACCACGAAAAAATATTTTTGGCAACAGAGTTTCAATGCTAGAGAGTTTGGTCTTAAATAATACCTGATAATATCCGTTTCAATTGTGTAACGTTCCACTAGAAGTAATAAAATCCTGCTATGTTTGGTTTAGAAAACAATTAACTTTCTATTAAAATGTGGTAGGGGTGTTCTTATTTATGTGCGATACTCCATATATACATGTATGTACGAGCGTGTAAGCTTGTTCATAAACGTATGTGTTCCACAGTGCACCCCCTACACACTTATGTATGTATAATGAAAGTTCATTGTGCACCCTGCAGACGGCCTATTCTGAGCAGTTGAAGACGCTTTTCAAATCTTCCAATAATAGAAAAGTCCACAGCCTTCAGTCCTGTTTGGTGAGCACTGATTTCTTAAACACTTATAGTTTCGCTTATCAAATCATTGGCGCAGGTACTTCACTACACACACACACACACACACACACACACACATATATATATATATATTATAGATAGATATGAACAAACGTAGATAGATACGAATATACTGAGATAGATAGATAGATAGATAGATAGATAGATAGATAGATAGATAGATAAGTAAGTGTTCGAATTTAGATAAAGGAAATTGGTGCGCTCAATCACTCAAACAGTCTATCGGAAATAACCTTTCCATTGAAATGTCTTTTTCTTCACTGTCCAACCAAATCGATGAATTGAGGAACAAGACCGCCGACGGCCCAGAGATTAAACTAACAATACCAAGTATCACAATCCGAACAGAAAACAAGTTTGTATTTACTCGACCAATATTCCTTTGTAACTGATGACAAGATCGAGATATATAGATGAACTGACTGGATAGATAGATAGATAGATAGATAGATAGATAGATAGATAGATATGAACAGAATGATATAGATACATACATATGAACAGAATTAGATAGATGTGAACAGAATTATATAGATAGCTACATATATACATGTGAACAGAATGAGATAGATAGATATGAACAGAATGATATAGATAGATAGATAGATAGATAGATAGATAGATAGATAGATAGATAGATAGATAGATACATAGATACATACATACATATGAACAGAATGAGCTAGATAGATATTCTTTCTGATGTTTATTCAAGATCCATCGAAAAGCAAAGATTCACAAATTTCATTAGCTGTCTACCTACACTTCTTTGCCTCATCCTGTTTCAAAATGAACGTGATTTTCCCTAACTTTATCTTTAAATCAATCAAACAATCAAAACAAATCCAGCAGACACAAGAAGTTTGAAACAAAAAAAAGGCTGAAATGGAAAGAATTGATGGTCTGCAACGCCAGCCTCAGCCTCAAATTCCGAAGACATGAAAGACCGGAGACGTGCTTCACACTGAACAGTTGGTAAATCGATTTATGCCTTTCTGCCGCACACTGTTAGAACATCATGGATAAAAGACTTCACTGTGAACTAGCCTTAAAGGAATTAAAAATGTGATACGCATTTACTCGTATTCATTGTGTGATTTTTGCTCAATATATCTATACGGCCAAATCGCGTTAGTTAAACGATGTACGTCCAGCCTGGTCATTACAAAGATTGGTGGCTGTTTGTGAATACCAAGTGCCGTATACAGCAACAAGATTGCTCTGCAGCCGTCTCATCCCATGCTCTGCCGCCGATTAACAGAGCATCTTGCCAAGCTGACCCGGACTGTGAACCCTGTCCTTTTTCACGCACACGCTGGTCCAGGAAGGACACATTGACAGTGTACTCTCCTAGGAGGCACACACAGAAAATCTTCTCAATTGTAGTTAGATGATGTCTGGTTTATTGACTAACCTGACATTATTTTCAAAGCACTTTTCCATTTTTTCCATCGAAATTAAAATCATTAAACTTAGTTTTGTTGTTCCATTTTTTTTAATATCTGAATGTTTCAGCTCATTGCTTTTTCCTCGCATTTTTGTTCATTCTGTATTTTTGTCTATCTTAACCAGGCTCAAACATGCCTGGTTAAAACAACAACAAAAAACGTTTTTTATAGACATAATAAGGAGCACTAGCTCCATTAGTGCTGCCTGTACGCACGACGCATTCACAGATAGGCAGCCAGCCAGCGAACCAGACCAACTTAAAAATTGAAGAAACCTATTTTGACGCTTTTGGTGGCAGTTTTGGTTTACGGTTTCTAATTCAATAAATAAGTAAGAAATAGCAGCGGAGCAAGAAGAACCAAAACTATCCATGAAAGTCTAAGCAGTTTTGCTTCATAAAAGAAGAAAATCCTTTGAGCGTTCCCAAACCCCAAAAAGGTGATAATGGAAGAAGGTATATTAGCCTGAGTCATGGAAGGTTGGGATGATGGGAGGTGGGTTATAGGAGAGAGGGGAAGTGGGTGTGCGCTGCCTCTATGCCGGCTCGCTGCAAAACAAACACTCAACGCTATTTTCCACATATATATATATACATACTAGCAGGGTAAACCCGGCGTTGCCCGGGGGGTAAAATAACTTAAAATTTGACAACACAGTGTAAAATATGTTCTGTAATATAGATCTTCGTACCGAACACAGCAAATGGAAAAAAAGATTATTTATACAGAGAGCTTATTCTTTACTTCTGATCTGCGCTGTTTACTCAATGCCGTAGATCGACGGCCTCGGTTAAGTTGTGAATAGAAACGTTTAACATTCGTTTCACCAGTAAAAGCCGGAAACTGTATTTGCTAGATTTTCTATTTTCTGCTTTTTTTCCAAGAAAAATTATTGGTGCTTTCACTCAATAGGATCTTCCTTATTTTTGGAAAAGAGTCAGTTTTGAAAGAGGAACATATTTTAGCTTAGTTGGGGGGTTCTATTTACGTAGTAACTATATGCTGAACTGAACCCTTACTGTACGTCAGCTGTATGAAAGTATGGGTTGGAAGTATTTGTTTTACTTACGTTGTTAAAGAACATTTTTCGGGGATATTTTTATGTTTTATTATGTTCAGATAGATTTCCGTCTTTCGCGGACGGTCGTACGACGAACGGAAAGTAAGTGTCCAGTTCAGCATTATAGTTACATCGAAAATGCCCTCGAACGTAAGATTTATTGTTAACAACTGACAATTTCCAACAGGTAACGAAGGAGTTATTGATTGAAAGCACTAAAAAAGTATTCGGAAAACAAATCTTTAATACGTTATTAGATTTAACTGGTAAAAGGAATCATAACGTAAAATCAACCAAAAGAATTGAGATGAAGGTAAATAGTAGTCAAAAATAATAATGGTTTACAACAGGGCTTCCCAAACGTTTTTCATTCCGGACTCATTGTTATAAAAGCAATAGGCAATAATACTCACCCCACCCCCCCAAAAAAACAATAACAAAATTACAACATATTTATAATCTATGATAAGACTAACGGTGTGTACAGTTTATTATGAAAAAATACTATATGTATTCCTAACATCAATAAATAACATTGATGCATTTTACAATAAGCACCAAGGGCAAATAGCTGTATAGAGATAAAATCAAGAAAAAACTCTGGTTACAAAATTACTCTTGGAAAACGATATATTCTAATATGTCTGCAAACTCCAATAATCTTTACACGAATCCCAGAGGATCTACTTTGAGAAGCTATGGTTTACAATACTTCATCTGAAAAAAATCTTACTAGAACAATTATTTCAACTTGAAAAAATGACCTCGTATCAAGTTTGGGGGAAGGGGTGTAAACATTAGAATCGGCCGGCTGAATGTCTCAGGTTTAGGAGAAGGGGTGCGATTCGTATTACTGTAGATGCCTTTCCCTCAATATGATATTAAAAAACATATTCCAATATTTAGAACCGATGATTGGATAGAGAATGACTTCTGGTGACTTCGAATAACCTCCAATGTTAGCCTATGTTGATTTTTATTGATTCTCCATGCCAAATATTAGGTCAATGGGCCTTGGAGTTTTAGCAGAAAAGAGGCACGGACAAACAAGCAGAGGAAACGCCTTTCTTCAGGGGGAGATTTCGGAAACTGGAGAAAATTTGGTCTGTAAAAGTGGAAGTAGGTAGGTCTTATCAGAAGTATTAGGGGGAAAAAATAATGGTTTCTGGTCGACCCCTGGTGTGTGTATGTGTGTGTGAAAAACATGTGTGCTTGTTGGGTTACCTTTTGTGTGCGTATGTGTGAGATTGTAGGGTTTTTTGTTGTGTTCGTACGTGCGGGGGGGATGCTTGACTCAGAGGGACAAGATCTTAACTATCCGCGCGTTGGTTTTTTTATTGGGTGAGGGAGCCCTGGGTATGTATGTGTATCTCGTTTTTGATCGGATGTGTGTGTGTGTGTGTGTCTTTTTTACTTTCCCTATTTAGATCGGTTAGCATGTTTTGTAATTCGTCGGATGATTCCGACGTCATGGAAAAGTATTCTCCATATATGTTTATTCCCATTCCCTCCTAATCAGTTTTCCGAAAGATGCTTTCAAGTTTCGCTGTGAATAGTTTAGATGATATTGTATCCCCTTGTCTTACTCCTTTTGCTATCTTTACCTTGTTTGTATCTTTATGTAGTCTAATTATTGCTGTGCCATTTTCGTATATGTTTTGGATAATTTGTATGTCATTTTCGTTTACGCATTGCGTTGAAGACTGCCGTGTGTTCTACCGATTCAAATGTTTTCAAATAATCTACAAAGGCCGAACAGAGTGGTTTGTTGTATTCTAA
>VCCN01000819.1:1084576-1095393 GCA_006491835.1 Architeuthis dux | reverse complement strand
TACAGAGAAAGAGAAAGAAGAAAATAAAGAAATAAAGAAAGAATATAAAGAAAACAAGAAAGAAAAAGAGAGGGGGAAAAGGAGGACGAAGAGAAGGAAAAAGAAAAAGAAAGAAAGGGGAGAATACGATAAAAAGAAAAGAGAAAGAAAGGTTAGAAAAAAGAGGAAGAAAAGGAAATGGAGAAAAAGGAGAAAAAGAGAAACGCAGAAGAGAAAGAAAAAAGAAAAAGAAGAGAGGAAACAAAGAAGTAAGGGAAAAAAGAGATATAGCTAATGTATAATGACAAGGCAACGATAGAACTAGTTCGCAAAATGAAAGAAAGTTGAAAAAATGTCAAAAAGAAGTGGTAAAGATGTACATCCGTTAACAAAGTCGAAAGAAAATAGAAACAATTTTTAGTAAGGATCTACATCCGTTAACCACGTCGAATAAAAATAGAAAAACATTTTTGATAAAGATCTACATTCGTTTACCAAGTCGAAAACAAAATAGAAACAATTCTTGTTAAAGTTCTACATCCGTTAACCGCGTCGAAAAAAATAGAAAAATCTTTGGTAAATATATACATCCATTAACCACGTCGAAAAAAATGGAAACAATTTTTGGTAAAGATCCTACATCCGTTAACCAAGTCGAAAGAAAATAGAAACAATTTTTGGTAAATATCTAAATCGGTTAAACTAGACGGAAAAAAATAGAAATAATTTTCTTTCGCCAGTAATTTTTTGTGCTTATAATCCGTTATAAAGTTTGTTTTTTAGAAAAAATGTGTTTTAATGTTTTACAAGGGGGTGGGGCTATTTACAATGTAACTAAAAGCTAAACTGGACCGTTACTTTCACTCAGTTGTGTGGAAGTGAGGCTTCGAAGCATGTTGTTGCTTCCCTTGAAGGTTGTTGACTAGGTTTCTAGGGTTCTTTACAATGTAACAGTATGGTAAACGGGACCGTTACTTTCCATCCGTTGTATGGAAGTGAGGCTTCAAAGCGTTCGGTTACTTCCCTTGTGAGGTTTCTTCGACGATTTTTCTGTGTTTTCATTAAGGTTTTTAGTGGGCAGCCACGCGTGGGCCACACAAAAAACCTTAATGAAAGCACAGAAAAATCGTTATTAAAATATCAAAGAAGCCTCACAAGGGAAGTAACCGAACACTTCGGAGCCTCACTTCCATACAACGGACGGAAAGTAACGGTCCCGTTTACCATACTGTTACATTGTAAATAGAACCCCTCTCGTAAAACCTTAAAAAACATTTTTCCAAAAGACTAACAACTTCTAGGAAGATTTTTAGGGTCTAAAGGATTAAAAGCACGAATAATTACTGGCGAAAAAAAAATTGTTTCTATTTTTTTTTCGACTCGGTGTAGATCAAAAAATATATAAATAAAGGAAACAGAACCGGATTAAGCGGGGCCTCTAGCATATATTATAAAGGGGTCCCAAATTAAGAAAATTCGCATAAATATTAAAATACCTACATTTTTACTTGCGAAGTAATTACATTTTTTCATTTGCATACAGCAAAATAATACGACAAATATGTCTGACATTTCAGTAATAGTATTACTTTCAAATAGTTCTTCGGGCGATCGAACTCCTTCTTGTTGTTTTTGTTGTTAACACGACGTTTCGGCCGATGCATTCTTCGGCCTTCCTCAGGTGTAATATCCGAATGTGATGGTGGTAAACAGAAGTTTTTAATTTAATTGCAAAGGAGATAGCCCTTATAACGTAGGATTCGGGTGTTTCTTTTTCCTTGTCTAGTCGGGTTTGGGCCTGTTGAGCAGCGGAAGCTACATCGAGTTGAATGCATTCAGTTGACACGGCCGAAACGTCGTGTTAACAACACAAATAACAAGAAAGAGTTTAATCGTACGAAGAACTATTTGAATGTTAATGACCGTTCTCAAAACTGTAGAAAATAGTATTATTTTGTTTTCGTTTTGACCTGTGTGCAGTGGCTATGCCTTCAATTCCAAATACCTCCGTATGTATGCGTCGTATACGTATCACATAGATACCACACTCCCATCAATTACTGTATTAAAAACAATAACTCCAATTTAAGGTGATAACTGGCTAACATCGCTAATCTTAAACACGCAGTCGTTCATAAGAGTTGAGAGAAGTATAGTACTATAGTAATAGAGAAACAAGTTAAATTATTGGATAGGATTGCTAGCTCGCAAGCATTTAGTGCGGGGCCCTGGAAATTGCGGGGACCGTGTCATATGCTACTTTTGCTACATAGTTAATCCGGTGCTGAAAGGAAGCGGGAAATGGATTGAAAAAAGGCGGGGAAAAGATTGGAAGAAAAGCGGGAGAATCCATTCGACTGGAAATAATTGTGAGAAATATGAAAATGGAGATAAAGAGAACGTTGAGAGATCAAAGGAATGATCCATTCGAGTGACACTTAGAGTATAAGAGACAGAAAAAAAGACTAAAGACAGAGAGAGAGAGAGAGACTTTGAGTGAAAGGGGGGTATAAAGAGGAAGTGGGAGAGAGAAAAAAGACAGAAAATAAGAAAGGAGGAGGGGTGAGCAATTTGAGGGACACTAACAGAAAGATGCGAGTAAAAGCATCGAAAATAAGGGAGGGGTCGGGTGAGTAAGAGAAAGGGCATAACAGAGAGTAAAAGAGAGAGGGTGATCTGAGAGACTCTAAAAGATCGGATGAAAGTAAAAGAAAGAAAGAAAGTAAAAGAAAGAAAGAAAAAAAAAGACTAACATTCCAAGGGAAATATGCTGTGTTTGGGATGATCAATTAAAAAGTTGGAAAAAGCGGTGATCAATGAATAAGTTACTTCTCTCGCCTTTTGTTGGGCTGTGATCACTAAAAACCGTCTGAATCTTAAAAAAAAACAAGCGGGCACAAACTAGTGACCAATTTAGCATTTAAACTCACATTGCATATTGAACACTTCTCTAAAACCCTATTATGGGGTAATTTTCAAAAAACACATTTTCCCTACTCATTTAGGGGAGCGTGTGTGCAAAATTTCAAGTTTCTACTATGAACGGTTAAGGGCTGGGCGTAAAATAAAATAAATGTCTGAACGCAAAAACCAGTGTTGTGGATAGCGGTGATAAAAAGAAGTGTGCGTGGGGGGGGGGATATATTCTTAAATAATTTCCATACCGACAGCTGCTGTAGAATGGTTTGAGAGTAAAAGAATGGCTATAACAGAGAGAAAAGGAGGGAGATGAGGAAAGAGTAAGCTGAGAAAGTATAAACGATTGGATGGAAGTGAAAGAAAGAAAGCAAGAAAGCAAGAAAGAAAGAAAGCAAGAAAGAAAGAAAGAAAGAAAGAAAGAAAGAAAGAAAGAAGAAAATAAACAAAAGGGAATATATTCTAAAAAGAATTTCGATGCTGACAGCTGCTGTACAACTGTTTGAAAAGCCGCTGCCATGTGAGAATTTATGCAAAATTTCCCTCGAACAAATAAGCGAGAATTCTGCACCAAAATTTCAATAAACGAAAGTTGCGTGCAGATAAGCATCAAACCATTTACGAACCATGTTGCTTGTTTCGTTTTTCGGTTGTTTGTTTGTTTGTTCCGTTTTTCGGTTGTTTCGTTTTTTTTTAACTCCTTTGCGGTTTTGCTTTTCCATGACAATAATATAAATAAGTAATATCTCCTTTTCGAAAGAACTGAGTTATTGATTGCTTACTACACAACTGAACGTCGTCCATTTGCATTGAGCATGTGTTGCAGCCGATATGGATTCGGGTGTAAGACTGTCACTCTGCCGAAGGGACGACTAGACTTGTTAGAAATAGGTTTCATCTGCTTTATTTGTAGCCTACCGAATTAGAGGCGACGTTCGACCGACAATTGTGAGAATTCATCTGAAAGATATTGGGGGGGGGGATGTAAAAAAGAAATTATCAACTAAATAGTAGGGTCGTTTACAACGCATAATTCCTTCCCCGATCAATGAATGTCCTTTCTTAAGTCACAGTTTAAACAAAATGGCCAGTATGTCGTCCAATAAAATTAATGTTGAAAATAAAATATTAGTCTCTTATTCTTATTTAATATACCCAACGAACGATTTAGCCAACTCAATACATTTAAAATATTAAAATAAACTAGCATTCCAAGGGAAATTATGAATCACCGCCACCTATATATGCTTCTTTCTACCTCGTAAATTAAACAGTGGTGGTGGGCAGTGATCACTAAAAAGTCAAAATTTTCAAAAATTAAGTGAGAATACTGCTGGACACAAACTAAGGGATCAATTTGGCATAAACTTACGTTGTAAATTGAACCCCCACTAAAATCCTATGAGGGGTTCAAAAAACAAAAATACCATTTTCCCTACTCATTGAGGGGAGTGTGTGTGCAAAATTTCAAGTTTCTATTATGAATGGTTAGGGCTGGGCGAAGTCCGGATATATAGATAGATACATAGATACATATAAATGTCAGAACACACGAATAACTTAAACCCAGCAATAAACCAATGTTGTGGGTAGCGGTGATTAACAAACGCAAACCGTGACGACAGACAATTCACCCACCTCTATGTTATTAGACTCTTCCAAAATTTATTTTTCTATCTTTACATAATTTAACATCTAGTTTAATTTAATATTCAGGAAATATAGAACATACCAAGGAAATGTTGTGCAACATAATGTTATTGATGTTTGATAAATACCATACAATTGCAATATTGTACTTAACTAGTGGCGTCATTTTTAGACAGGAAGATTGGTAGACTAATAGATCAGCAACAGTCTTCAAACCGTTCTGTTGTGGGTAGCGGTGATTACAAATTGCAAACCAAGAAGAAAGTAGATGTTCTTTCTTGATTCAGTCAAAACTATTTTTCTACACTTATTCTGCTAAAATAACAAACAGATTAAAAATGAAAAATCCGAAAAATATCTGCAGAAAAACTTGGCCTTCAACAGAAATCGGCTCTGAAATGGCGTTACCGTACTTTTATTCAGTTAACACGAACTTTAGCTTCAAATATCTTGAAGAATTCTCATGAAATTAGCTAGTCCATCATTTATAAGATCGTGTCCGGTAAATTCATCGCGGTAAATTCATCGCGAGCAATTTCATCATCTGGTAAATTCGTCGCGGGTAATTTCATCATCTGGTAAATTCGTCGCGGGTAATTTCATCATCTGGTAAATTCATCGCGAGTAATTTCATCATCTGGTAAATTCGTCGCGGGTAATTTCCTCATCTGGTAAATTCATCGCGAGTAATTTCATCATCTGGTAAATTCGTCGCGGGTAATTTCATCATCTGGTAAATTCATCACAAGGTACTTCCATGTTTCAGAAGTAGTGTAATTGTGTTGATGTTAAAATGTAGCCTTATTATTTGGCTCTTCAGACAGATAGTATTATATCAAATCCTTAGCTCATTTCAATGTTAAGCTACAGTTAACAAAACAAGTTGGTAAATCGTCCGAACTATCCCACCTAGTGGTGATAGTTCGGTCACAGGCGTGGGATAGTTCAGCCACATTTATTAATTGGAATATTCTTGAAATTAAATGCGTTGAATTGGCTAAAAACATAAATTTAATCCTTTCAAAGACATTTTATTATCCTACAAAGTACAAAGATCAGGTACTTTAATGTTATCAACTGCATATTCATATGCCAGTCGTTTTGTTATCTTTGTTGTTAAACCACGACATATGTTGGAACAATGTTTTAGATAATCAGACAGCTCTATCTCAATGTCGTGTGTGAGGACTTACCGAACTGAAAAAGTGACTAGGTTAAAATCCTGACCCCCTTTTTTGTCCCTTGACAAGTAGTCCATAAGTGTGCTTCTTGGAACGCCATATTTATCAGCAGCATTCCTTACTGAACTTCCATTCGACTGAACTTCCCCAAAAGCATCTCTCAGCGCAGATGTATTCCTCTCCCTATTGGTCCTTTACTTGTATTTCCTTTCCATGATGACTGGTGGATCATCATTATCATCATCACCATATTTATTATTATAGAGTACAGATAAATACATACAAATATATAAATATATATTCACTGGTGGCTATTAGGAGTTGTGTTTCACTTTGAGTTGATTTAATTACTTAAAGGAAGTAGTGTTATTTTATAAAGGTCATAACTTTGTAATAGTGGGGAGATGGTTTGGACACTGATGAAATATCCCTCTACTTGACTGTTCGACCTATCCCCCCACAATATGATAAAATAATGGCTATCCTCAAAGTTCACACAACAGAGTTTAACATTCACTTTCAACAGCAATATATTTTACATATAACACAGATTCGTCATAATAATGCATGAATCACTGCTTGCCATTTTCATGTAGGTAGAGCTTACGATATACACTCCAAAAAATACATAGGAACCTCGTAAAAACATAAATTCTGACTTGGAGAAAGACGTTCTGGGCTTGTTGTTTTGAAATTCCTCATGGACGATGTAAACAAACTCTCGGATTTTCATGCAATCAATGCAATGTCCGACCTATCCCACTGTCCGAAGTATCACCACCCTCCCCTATACATCGCCAAACTGTATCTATACATTATATGTATATGCTATTTCTACATTAGGGTTACGGTAAGCGTTAGGATAAATTTACCGACGATATATTGGCTTGCGAAATTACAGGCGATGTATTTACCGCGATGTAATCACCCGCGATGAATTTACCCATATGATACAAGAAGAACAAGCGACTTTTATAAATGCAAAGTCGACGTTTTCAATGTGATGTCTACAGTTCTTAAAGCAATTAAAACTATTGTATCGTTTTTTGTTCTTTCATCCAAATCTTATCAGTCTGGGTTTACTCGGTAATTCGAGACATGTGTGAGTAAAATCCTTTTTGGCTAATTTATACTTACTTCTGTCGTCAACATGGAAACTATTCCTGCACACCTCATTCGTCTTTTGGGTCCTTGCACACAATATATGTTTGCGCATGCGCATGTAAAACTCTGATCAAACCCGAATCCATCAAGTCGGCAGAAGTGACAAAAGGACAGGCTGGGGGAAAGTTGAGAGTTTTTTTGTTTTTTTTTAGTTAATGGAAGAATAGGTGTGAGAAACATGGCAGAACCTTAAAGGGGAGATAACTCAGTAAGACAGATTCATTTAGCTGGAAGCCAAAAACGACAAATCTTCTGGTGGTGAGAAAACTAATTTGTTTCAGGAGGCAAAACTGGCGAAGAAAGAAAAGGTGCAAGGTAGAAGAAAGTGTTGAGAGGAGAGAGGAACAATGAAAGAAAAGGAAGAAATAGAAAACAGAGAGAGGAGTAATCAAAAAAAGACGACGAAAATGAAAGGAGAACAGAGAGAAAGACAAGTCTGATTAGTCACTCAATAGAAACCGTACATAACTAGCCAGACAGACAGACAGACCAACTTAAAAGCTGAAGAAACCTATGTTGAAAGTTTTGATGACAGTTCTAGTTGACGGTTTCTAAAAGAAAGAAAATTAGGAATCTCAATGGAGAAAATGCAAAACATGTCAGATAAAAGAAAATGAAGGAAGAAAAAGAAGGAAGAAAAGGAAGTGACGAAAAAGAAGGAAGGACATGAAGAGACGATAAAGAAGTAAGAAAAGGGAAGAAAAGGAAGTGGCGAAAAGGGAGGAAGAAAGAGAAGTTACGAAAAAGAAGAGAAAAAAAGAAGGAAGCAAATGAAAAGTAAGAAAAGGGAGTGACGAAAAAGAAGGAAGAAAAAGAAGGAAGAAAAGGGAGAAAGAAAGAGAAGTGACGAAAATAAGGAAAAAAGAAGGAAGCAAATGAAAAGTAAGAAAAAGAAGGAAGAAAAGGGAAGAAGAAAGAGAAGTTACGAAAAAGAAGGAAGAAAAAGAAGTGACGAAAAATAAGGAAGAAAAAGAAGTGGCGAAAAATAAGGGAAAAAAAGATAGGAGCAAATGAAAAGGAAGAAAAAGAAGGAAGAAAAGGAAGTGACGACAATGACGGAAGAAAAAGAAGGAAGTGTTGTAAAAACTGAAACAAAAAGAACGATCCAAGAAAGGGACAGAAAACATTGGAATTCATAAGAAAAGAAAGAAAGAAATTAATAGTCTAAGAAAGATAGGAAGGAAGGAAGGAAGTATGAAAGAAAAAAGAAATAAAGAGAAATAAAAATCAGCGTTTGAACTCAGATTTAAGAATTCATCGCCGTTCCTGCAATAAACAGTCTGGTCGCCTTTTAATGGAGTCTTTGTCGTCAATTTTCCCCTTTGAACGCGGAAAGAAAGTGTTTTTATTTTAAAGTGCTTCATAAAAGGGCCATATTTAAGCAAAAGACGAGATGGGATACTGTTGCTTATCATAAGTGAACGAAATTGTATTTGCTGCCTGGCGTGTTCCGTTATTTCTTTTTACTACTGGTGAAAACACCAAACCTATTTGGCTCTTTAAAGAAACGAAAATGTTCGGCCCGTTTGACCAATAACAATAAGGTGACGCTGATAGAATTAACACAATTTTCTCTTTTCGCTTTTCCTTACTCTTCTTCCCTCTCTTCTTCTTCTTCGTCTTTTTCTTCACAATCATATTGTCACTAGTATACTGGTTACTAAGCGCTTTATATTTAGTAACTGAAACCTACCAGACTAATTAGTTTGCGGGTATTGTCTGTAGATTTCTGTTTGCAACCATTTTTCACTTGGCACTAATGGAAATAAGGTCCTTCTCTTCAGATACGGACAGAACACCTGAATATGGCCGTAGAATAGATCTAACGAAAGATTGTGGGAACAAGAAATATAAAAAGAATTGCGAGTGTAATTGTCTGAAAACTCTTTGAATAGTTATGTTTCACATACACAGACTACAAAGAGTCTTCTTTCATTTGAGTAATTGCCAAAATATACTTGTGTCGCCCGGTCTTTGTTGCAGACATCAGGATGTATCGTTGACTCTACTCCTACTCCTATCGTAACGTACTTTCTGAGGGACATATCCTCGGTCCCCAAACTAGAATTATGTTGGGATTCGTTTGGCACCCAAAGACGAATACACTTACATTGCAAATTTAACCCCCCGACTAAAAGCCAATGGGGGAGGGGGTAAAAAAACAAAAAGACCGTTTTTTTCTCGACATAATACGGAGTGAATGTTTAAATGTTCAGCTCTGTAGCTCCATTGGTGCTGCCTATACGCGTGGCATATACATACATAGATAGTCAGCCAGACCAACTTAAAAACTGAAGAAACCTATGTTGACAGTTTTAGTGTCAGTTTTGGTTGATGGTTTCTAATACAACAAAATAAATACAAAGCACTAAGAGAAACTTAAAACTGAATGAAAATCAGTTTATATATAGCTACCATGCAGTGGATTTAACTGTGTGAGTTGCAATGTTCCATATCTCAGATTATTGTCTTAATATATGGAAAAATATCTCTCAATCGGAAAAAATACCTGGATCCACCCCAAAATTCAATCAATTGGCCCACTCTTCCACATAATCTCATTGATATTCATTGAGATATGTTGAAGATGGTATGCGAACAGAGAGACGAACATAAGTGATTTCCATGTGTGGGACCAATGTTTTAATATATGACAGATATCTCTCAATCGAAATAAAATACTGGATTCGACCTAAATTTTCATCTATTCTTCCTCAGCCCATGGCCTATACTTCCATAAGATGTCATTAAAATTCATTGAGAACTTTTGGAGATATTGTGTGAACAGACAGACATACAGACACGAGTGAATATGTATACCTCTTCCAACTTCGGTGTCAGAGGTAAATTATCAAGTTGAATCAGAACAAGAACCTAATACAGTAAACTCTCATTGTAACGGCACTCGTTGTAACGGCACTCGTTTTAACGTCACTATTTAATGACATACGCGTTCTAACAGCACGTTTGTTTATACAATATCGTCCATAAATAAGTACACCCCTACCACTTTTTAATAGAATGTTAATTGTCTTCTAAACCAAATATAGCAAATTTTTCTAGTGGAAATTTACACAATCAAAACGGATATTATCAGGTATCATTTATGACCAAACTCTACAGCATTGGAACTCTGTTGCCAAACATATTTTTTCCTAGTGTTGTACTCATCTTTGGACGGCAACATATTCATATTTTTGGCAACAGAGTTTCAATAAATAATACCTGATAATATCCGTTTGATTGCTATATTTGGTTTAGAAGACAATTAACTTTCTATAACATAGTGGTAGTGGCGTACTTATTTGTGGGCGATACTGTATATTCTCGCAAGACTATTGTCAGAGATTAGTTTGCCACAAAAGCATATGAAGATTTCAGTGCATCATTTTAAAAACTAAAATTAGAAAACCCTCCAAATAATGTCGCCTAAAGTAACATGGAGCATTAGATTGTGAAAGGGTAATAAAAAGTCATTTTCTGTGTACTTATTGTATTCTTAGTATTAATACACTTCGTATAAAATTCACCTGTTATAACAGCTAATTCGTTATAACGACACCCTTAAATCAATGAGGGTGCCGTAGTAACGGGATTCTACTGTAAACTGAAACAGACAAAGAGAGAGAGGGGTGAGTTCTATATTTGATGAAATTCTCTCATCCAAGTTTCCCGAGCCGCAATTTTTATAACATATAGTCAAATTCTGGCGCAGCGCAGATCACTTCCTCTTCATACAGAAAATACAGGCCAAAATAAAATAATCGATAGGTTGACCAAAGGCCAATATAAATCTACACCAACGACTATAAACCTTATGTGAAGGAGACATTACTTAATGTTTGCCTGGTTGTTCTCATAAAAATGTCAAACATTAAGAATTGTAATCGAGTGCCGTGAAATCAACGACACTTTTAAATCAGAGCG
>VCCN01000819.1:944235-954254 GCA_006491835.1 Architeuthis dux | reverse complement strand
GGCTATCTATATATAAATTGCGTGTACAGGCGCACAATAATGGAGCTAGAGGGCAGAAAATTTCAACACTTACGCCCTATTATGTCTAGAAAACAAACGTTTTTGGAAAATTCCCCCCTAAAATAGGTTTTAGTGGGGGTGTGTGGTTCAATTTACAATGTAAATGTATGCTAAATCGGTTCCTTAGTTTGTGTCCGGCAGCATTCGCACTTGTTTTTTGAAAAATTCTGACTTAGTGATCACCACCCAACTTTTGTTGTCTGATGATGACCAAAAATATGAAGTAATTTATTCATTGTTCACCCCTTTTTCCAATTTTTTAATTGATCACCCCCAACACGGGATGGCATGCTGCCAAAAGACATTGGTTATGTGACGGTTTCTATTGAGTGACTACCCAGACCTGTTGATCTTAGTCCTTATTAATTAGCTTCTTATTCATTCATTTGATAGATTTTTATTCTCGCCAAAGAGCCTAAAGGCATATCCCTTGTTTTTGTATTTGTTCTACTTGCTAAAGAGCTGCCTTCAGAGACCGTTAAGCTCGATGTGAAGTCACTTCCGATTTATAAAATTTGTATTTCCTCATCTGTATCTCCTCCCCCTCCTCATTCTTGCCATTCCCCCTTATTCTGAAGACATTTAGCCCTTTCCTCATTTCTCTCTCTTGACCTATTTCCTCTCATTCTGGAGAAGTTCAGCTCTTTCCTCAGTGTCTTTTCTTCCCTCTCATTCTTGCCATTTCCCCACATCTTTTTGCATCATTCCATAGTTTTGCATAATGGGCAGAAAGTAAGGGTCCAGTTCAGCATTATAGTTACTGGACCCTTACTTTCTGTCCCCGCAAAAATCTATGTTTTGGAAAAATGATTTCTCAATGAAGTAAAGGGAAGTAACTGAAATACTTCAATGCTGTAGTTTTGTATGATGGGCAGAAAGTAAGGGTCTTGTTCAGCAGTATAGTTACATCGTAAGCAGAAAAATAAATTATGTTTTAGAAAAATGATTTCTCAATGAAGTAAACGGGAAAAAGTTTCAGCTCACCTTTGACCCCTTAAAAAGAAAAAAATGTTTCCCAACAACTGACAATTGTGCAAAGGTGACTTTCGCCAGATATATTAGTCAGCACACAAGGCAGTGCAGTGTTGAGTTTGAAGTTTTTAGAATCAGCGGTTCTCAAGAAATCTGATAAAAAAATAAATTAAAAATTACAGATTATAGATCCTTCTGCATAGTTTCTCAAATTATCTCCCTTGACTTTCGCTCTTTAGAATTATCTAAGTTTAGCTATAAATTGGCAACACTGAAGAGAAGGAATGGAAATACTTCGAAGCCATAGTTTCGTATGACGGACAGAAAATTATTTTACATGACAATTATGGCAGGCTGCTCCACACAGCATGAAGTCCGATCCCTTCCAATTGCACCTTTGGAACAGACACTGCCATGGTTTAATTAAAACAGCAGTAATTTAGAAAAAAAAAGATCTATTTGAATAAAATAAATAAACGGTTGTTTTAAGGCTGTTTGTGAGGGCCACTTAAAATAAATAAACAGACAATCTACACTAAACTGTTAGTGTTTGTGAGGGTTTCTTGTTTGTGATGGTCGCTTAAAACAAACAATCTACACTAAACTGTTGTTTTAATGCTGTTAGTGTTTGTGAGGGTTTCTTGTGTTTGTAAGGGTCGCTTAAAACAAACTACACTAAACTGTTTGTTTGTGAGGGTTTCTTGTGTTTGTAAGGGTCGCTTAAAACAAACAATCTACACTAAACTGTTATTTTAATGCTGTTAGTGTTTGTGAGGGTTTCTTGTGTTTGTGAGGGTTGCATAAAACAAACAATCTACACTAAACTTTTGTTTTAATGCTGTTAGTGTTTGTGCGGGTCGCTTAAAACAAACTACACTAAACTATTGTTTTAATGCTGTTAGTGTTTGTGAGGGTTTCTTGTGTTTGTGAGGGTCGCTTAAAACAAACTACACTAAACTGTTTTAATGTTGTTAGCGAGGGTCGCTTCTTGATCATGTTGCTTGAAACAAACTATACCAAACTGCTGTGCTATTTTTACCGGGCACCTTTTGTGCTATGTTCCGTTCTCATTTTTCATGTCACGGGTGTAGCGGAAAGAGGGGTAGGTGGCAACTTTAAATCGCACCCAGGGCCCCTAGTGGAGGCAGGCCCCAAAAAGCTTTATGAATAGTTGTTAGTTCACCTACTAACATTATACAATAACAAATCTCACTAAATGTTGAAGGGAGTGGGCACCCTTCAAGGAGCCATGCCCCCTCCTGGGCCTTCAAATCTCCAGCTAGGCCCCTGCACAATGTTGCATATAATGGAGACAAATCATAAACAGTCTTGCATTATTTTTTTTTCCAATTTTTAATAAATTTATATTTTTACGATTTTCAAAGACTCGTTTTATGTCACCAGAAATCGTAGATCACTTTGACTTGGGGAGACATTCGACTTAAAACATACAACGGGCTACAGTTACAACACATTTTTTCTTTATTATTACTAATTATTATTATTTATATTACTATTTATTATTATTCATATTATCATTTATTAATATATATTATCATCGTTTAGCGCATGAATGTCTTATCCAAAAAATTAAATTCATAAAAAGAAATTGTCAGCAAAAAACCGTTAAAAAGAAAAATGATGTGGATATGTATTCCATAAGCCATTCGACATGCCATACATGTATCGGTATTCAATGGTGCCTTCAATGGTATTCGTGTGCAGTGGCATATTTCTTGAATTTTTGCTTTCCATCCATCCGTAATTATGTTTCGACGATTGTATCATCAAGTCTAAGTGTCAAGTGATCTACAATTTCCGGTGACCTAAAACGAAAGATTGCTCGTAAAAATATAAAAATAAACAAACCCACATTAATTGTTTTTGAAGACGTCAATTCTTCGCAGGAATAGAATGTCACCCAAGGGCAAAAAAGACAGTCTGTACTTAAAAAATATATAAGAAACAAAAAACAGCGATAAATTTCATTACATGACTTCAAAGAAGGCCTCACGTCAGGGTTGCCATATAGTTGGAGATGTTTCTGGTTAAAAAATGGCCAAAAATAGCTAAATGTCAAAATTGTTTATAAGAATTGCAATACTGCAAAAATAAGAATTTATTAAAAATATTACTGCAACAAAGTTAACTTTTTTGTTCCGTACGAATGGCAGAGAGTAAGGGTCCAGTTTAGCATACAATTACATTGTAAATAGAACCCACACATAAACCTTAAAAAATCGATTTGGGACAAATTTCCTGAGTAAACAAAGGTCTTGTAGGTGGAAAGCACCAACAATTATTTGCAAAATTTCTTTTTAAATAAAATGTTCGAAAGAAATGAAAAAAATGCCAAAGATTAAATAAAAGGCCAAATTAGGCCATAAAATGGCCATCCCGCTACTGCAATGACTAAAATGCAACCGAAGCCACTGCTTCGGAAAGCAGTTTTTTTTTTTTTTTTACAAACTAAATTAATCAGCTGACTGACGACGCTCAATATTTAAAAAAAAAGAAGAAAGAAAAAAAAAGAAAGAAGAAGAACCACCCCCTCAACCTATTGCCAGAAAGTGTGTTGTCGTAGTCAGCGTAAATCCGACTTAAATTGACTGACCATCATCGACGTGATCCGACTTAGACGAAGGCAAGAGTCAAAATGGCGCAAGAGGAGAGAAAGGAGAAAGAAAAGAAAAAAAAAACCTTGAATGAGTCACGTGACTGCATTGATCACGTTGTCGCTTTTCTGGTCACGTGACTAAAATGGAGTTTTTGTTGTACACACACACAAACTCACACATTACACGTCTATCTACACATTAGTCAGGTTTAAGACCTGTGTTGTACGCATTGTGCTGCTTTTAGACTCATTCAACTCTAGTCTCCTGCATTGCAGTTCACGGCCAGTCTCTCTTTAGTTAGAAAACAACAACAAAAAAACTCCCTGCAGTGAAAAAGCAATTTCCTGTTTTTTTTTCTCCCTCTAAAAAAAAAAAAAAAAAAAAAAAAAAAAAAAAAAGAAAGAAAAAAAAAGATAAATTGTTTATAGATATTTTTTTAATTAGATGAAGTATTGTAAATCATTATTAGTTTTTGACTACTACTATTATTATTTACCTTACGGTCAGAGTTGGGATAAAATAAAATATCAACTAAAAAATTAAGATGAATGTAAATAGTGGTCAAAAATTAATAAAGAAAAATGTTTGTTCACTTTAAAAAAAAAAAAAAAAAAAAAAAAAAAGACCTGAGTTGAAAATGTCTGCTCAACCTTCAGTTGTGTACGCATTTATTTCAGTCCGTGTGTACTCGATTGAGATGTTGATACTGCTTGGATGTTAATACGTAACGTGTGGGTGTGTTCTTTCTCTATGTGAAAAAATTTACCCATGACGAACGAATCCAACCCCAGAACACATTTAGGATTAATATGACATTGAAAACAAGCTAGAATGTAAATACTTAAAAATAAAAATTTGTAAATCTTAAAACACCAAAAATTATGAAAGCAGCCTAATTGATAAAGATTGGAGTAAAAACTTTAGAAAACTAAATGAACAACTTAATTAATTGGAAAAAAATAAAATGACTCTGGAATTCAGTTTTTTTTTTATAATAGGAATAATTTATTTTAACTTGGCTTTGTTTCTAAAAAAAAATAATTTAGTGAATTTATAAAGTGTAAAAATAAAATATATTAATTAAGTGTTTAAAAAAAAAAATTATTTGTTTTTAGTGGAATGGTCACATTCAAATTCGTCATGTCTAGTCAGGTGTCTACACACCTTACTGATGACTTAAGTACAAAATGTCTGTACCACTACCACCCCAAACCAAACCAATTAATAATAAACTGTAAAATTTTACACTAACTGTGAAAATGAAATGAATTAGACGAAAACATTTCAGTAGTCAATATTTAAAGACGCGCATGTGTAAACCAGGTTTACTAAACCTAATAATAGTAGTAAGTACTTAACAAAATATCAATTTCATATATATATATATATATTATATATCGTCATTTTTTATACTAGTATAATTATAAGCTATTTAAGTTATCATATTTTTTTAAAGTGAAATTCGTTATCTAACTTCTTTCGATGAATAAACGTCAATATAATCAAATAAAAAAAAAATATTTCCATTAAAAAAATTATTTTATTTTTACCCTGCCCAACCATTGCTAAGAGAGTTTCACCCAGAGCCCAACCATTGCGCGGAGAGTTATAGAAAAGAAGAGAGAAAGAGGAAATACTAGAGAGAAGGGAAGGTCTCTTAGTGAGCCACAGCTTCCGGTGCGCATGCGCAGACTCGGTCTCTCTTTTCTACTATTATGGGATGTCAATTTCGCGTGGCATTGTGGGTAATTATTACCTTGTACAATCCAAGATGGCAGCCGGACTAGATTGGTAAATTGTAATCAATTTTTTTCCCTTTTTTACAATAATCAACTACACTAGAGTTTTTTTTAGTCCCGTTACTGCCTCCGTTTTTACCATGGATACTAGTTGTGATAGGTCGGCTAACCGAAGCGAGTTTCTGGTCGGTGGAAAGTATCGTCTGGTTCGTAAAATCGGTAGTGGGTCGTTCGGTGATATTTACCTTGGAATCAACATAACGAATGGCGAAGAAGTGGCCGTCAAGTTAGAATCCGTAAAAGCCCGACACCCACAATTATTGTACGAAAGTAAACTGTACAAGATCTTACAGGGTGGCATAGGTATCCCCCACGCCCGATGGTATAACCAAGAAAGAGATTATAACATTCTCGTACTGGATCTTTTGGGACCGAGTCTGGAAGATTTATTCAATTTCTGTTCCAGACGTTTCACGATGAAGACGGTGCTCATGATAGCCGACCAGATGATTGGACGAGTCGAATATGTCCACAACAAAAACTTCATACACCGTGACATAAAGCCCGATAATTTTCTCATGGGCATCGGTCGACATTGTAACAAGGTGTTCATGATTGATTTCGGTCTGGCCAAGAAGTACCGTGACAGCAGGACACGCCAACACATACCTTACCGTGAAGACAAGAACCTCACCGGCACGGCACGTTATGCCAGTATCAATGCCCACCTGGGGATAGAACAAAGTCGACGAGACGATATGGAATCCCTGGGGTACGTCCTGATGTACTTCAATCGGGGTAGCCTACCCTGGCAAGGGTTGAAAGCCGCTACCAAAAAGCAGAAATACGAGAAAATCAGCGAGAAGAAAATGTCTACCCCCGTCGAGGTCCTTTGTAAGGGGTTCCCGGCGGAATTTGCCATGTATTTGAATTATTGTCGGGGTCTGCGATTCGAGGAAGCACCCGATTATATGTACCTCAGACAGCTTTTCCGCATTCTTTTTCGTACCCTGAACTACCAGTACGATTATACATTTGACTGGACAATGTTGAAACAAAAGGCTACCAGTAATGTACAACAGCAAACGGTCACACAGGCTTCAGCCGCTCGTTAAAATAAAAAAAAATCAACCCTTGGGATAAAAAGAAAGATTTGAAAAAATACCTACAAATTGATAAACACTTTTGAAAAAAATTCCAGTCTCTTCGTCTGGTCTGACTAGCCAAGCTAGCTATATTAAATATAAAAGCTTGAGATTCGGATACATCATGATAAAACAATTAATTCACACCCGAGACAACACTATGCAAAAATATGTATTTTATGACTCCAAAAAATAAAACATTTTTGAAAAACTCCAGTCTTTGTCTGGTCTGACTAGCCAAACCAGCTATATTGGAATTTCAAGTTGGAAAAATAAAAATTTGGAAAAAAATAAACACCCCCACCAAAATAACTGAAGACTGGTTTTAAAAAAAAAAAATCTTGTAAATAAATTGTATATATCTACAATTTAAAAAGAAACAATGTGGGAAAGAAGTGAATTAAAACAAAAAAAATAAATAAATTCCCCTCTTCACTGCAGAAGAATTTTCTTACCTGTCTAAAAAAAAAATTAAATATAAAACAAATAATGCAGCTTGAGATTCGGATACACCTTGATGATAAATTACCATTAACACCTGAGACAACAAACAATACAAAAGAGATATTTTATGACTCACACAATAAATAAAAGGAAAGTAGACAATCCAAGTGCTTTTTTCTTCTTTTTTTTTCTTTTTTTTTTTTGTAGTCAAAGCAAAAAGTGATGTCTTCTTCTTTTTATTTAAAACACTGGAATTTAAACAAAACAAAACCTTCAATAATAACCCACAAATTGGTTACTGAACAAATCGTGGTTAGGTTGGTCAGCAAATACGATATTTTCTTTTTCTTTTTAAAGAAAAACGTCAAGGATATAAAAAAAAAATCTTTAATCGCGTTATTTTCTTGTTTCTTTCTTTCACAAATGCAAAAAAAAAAAGAAAGAAAAGCCTGGAAAAATCTTAAAACAAACAAACAAAAACTCCACTTGTTTTTGATGATGGGGAATTGGAATCTGATATATTTACCTTATTTCTCCTTAAATTCTATGCCATAACATGGAGATAAATAGACGGAGAAAGAAAATCTGTTTAACTTGGATTAAATGTATTGCAGCAAAATGTTTATTATTATTTTCTTTTCCTTCTCTCCAAAGGAATAAGTGAAGAATTGTTGGTGGACACGTCTACTTCTTGCATTACAAAAAAAACGGATTTATTATTAATAATTCAGGATATATCAATTCAAACAACAAAAGGCTAAAAGCAAAATTGAGCTCTGGCAGAAATTCCTCCTGTCGTGAATAATATGCAACTCAGAAAAGCCTTTTTTTAGAAGCTTTGTAATTTAGTGTTGAAAACAAAGATTGCTTTTTTGGTATGACAGATCTGTGTGTGTACATGAATGATGTTGATGTGAATGAATTTAAAAAAAGGTTTTCCTTTATTTACTCTCTTCTTCTATCCCACCCCCTAAACATTTTTCTTTTCCTTCTAAGATGCTTATAATTTTAAGTATAGTTCAGCAGGCCCATATGTTTTTGTGTGGCATTTCCCCCCTCTGTATAATCATTATATGTTGATGAACCAGTTTTAAAAAAAAGGAAGGCCCCCTGTCTCCTTAATTACAGGTATTTTTGTGACCCCCCATCTCCAAAACAAAACTCTAGCTTGAAGTGTATTGTAATAATGTAGTTGTTTTTTTCTCCATTCAGTTTCTCTTTATTTTCTTTATTATTTTTATATGAACAAGTATGTCATCAACAAGAAGGCTTGATCTGCTTTTTACATCAATTTTTGGTTGAATTATTTTTTTTTTTTAAGGTACCACCTGTTGTTATTTGAGAAAAAAAAATATTTGTATCAAGCAAAAAAAAACCAGTTTTGTTGTTTTGTGAATGTATGAGAAAAAAAGCATAAAGCCAAATTATAACTAAAAATGTTTTTATTTTCTGTAAGAAAACTATTTTTTATTTGTTTTTCTCTTCCCCACCCCTCTAACTTTTCTGATATTTTCTTTCTGGGTGTTGTGTTTATAAATTCGGGGGTAAAAACAAACAAGATCCCTTTTTAAGGGCCTAAAAATAATTGGGAGCAGTTTGGTCTCTATGATCTGTCTCTTAATATCTTCAAGAACAACTTTTCTTCCTGCCACTTAATTTATTTTCCCAATGTGTGACTCCCTTAGCCCCCTTTCTCCTCCCCCCATTTATTATTATTATTGGGTAATCCCTACTTATAAGTGGCCAAATTTAGGTTGGCTATAAAATGGCTACCCCGATTGTAAATTGTAAAGTTCCACACTCGCTCACTTGATGATCGCCGTTTTCAACATCGAGTGAGCGAGTGTGTGGAAGATTCATGAATAAAAACAATACATAAATTATATTGGGTACTCCGCACACTCTCACTCGATGTTAAAAACGGCGCACAAAAGTTGTGCGCCGTTTTTAACAATGAGTGAGCGAGTGTGTGGAATTTTACAATTTACAATCGGTGTAGCCATTTTATAGCCAACCAAAATGTGGCCACGTATAATTAGGGATTACCTGTTATTATTATTTATTATAGGCGGTGTAGTGCAACATTGACTTCCATCGTCTATGTATATAAATAAGAATAATGATTTTTAAAAAAACAAATGAGAGGGTGTAAATAAATAAAATTTAAAATATGGCCAGTTTGAGTTTCCGACTTCAATGATAGAGGGCCCGTCGGCCGTGTGTAGATCTACTAGTCCAAATATATTTAAAAGGAAAAGGAAAGATTTTAGTTTGGCCTTGAAGAAAGAACTTGACTAATATCCCCATCAGTACGTGTCAAAGGTGACCATTCACTCTGATGTGTAAAATTATTATTTTTAGTCCAAAAGGTTAAGATTTGGATACACAAATTAATCAATTCTTTCTCGAAAATTATCACAATTAGAATGTTTAGTTTTCAGTTATAAAGATTATCCTTTTTTTTTTCCAAATTATTTTTTTAAATGAAATCCACTTATTTTCCCCAAGCTTTTTTTAAAAAATGCATTTTCTTTTTATTATAAATAGTGTCCATAAAGTCTCTATCTATTTTATTACTCTGTTTAAACAAAAATAGACA
This sequence comes from Architeuthis dux, assembly GCA_006491835.1. Lineage (NCBI taxonomy): Eukaryota > Metazoa > Mollusca > Cephalopoda > Oegopsida > Architeuthidae > Architeuthis > Architeuthis dux. The sequence continues at coordinate 944,677 of VCCN01000819.1, read as the reverse complement.
GGGACTTTATGGACACCATGTATAAGTTTAAGAAATTCTTTTACTTCTCTTTGCCTATTGTTATTTTTAATTTATTTTTCTCATCTTTTTTAGTTTTTCATTCTAGAGTTCGGTTCCAACTTGAATAATTGAAATTATTAATCGTCAACTATAATTGTTTATTTATGTAATCCGCACACCAAAAGCATTGAATTCCACAAATTCTCCAGGGGTCTTCCTTGCTCTTTAAAATGATGGTCCCGACAATCTTGAAGTGTCCTGATCATTTGAATAAGCCTGAGTAACTGAATTCTAGATCACTTATTTTTGGTCACATTAAAAATGCTAATTAATAATACTTAACGAATCTAGGTAAGGTACAATGTAGGGAAGGTGGTCCCGATTGTAAGGTTTTTGCACACTCTGTTTAAAACGGCTCACAAATTAAAAAAAAAAAAAAAAA
>VCCN01000819.1:926822-938801 GCA_006491835.1 Architeuthis dux | reverse complement strand
CACGAGTTTTGGGTGTAGCATAGGCTAGGCCTAATTTCAGTATGACAGGGTTGAGTCATTGACACCATAAGTTGCGTTGTCTCCTACCAGAGCATGGTAAACTCTAACTCAGCACACCGGCCCAAAACTTTTAATGGTGTTTGGACATTTTTATAAATGATTATTTAATTCTTAAAAATAGCCAGGATTCAGACATCCCAGTTTGAGGCGTTTACCCTGTACCGTATATAAATGGTAATATTCAATCATACTAGTCTTTATACATATCTTTTGGCAATGTTGGACAACTTAACCATCAAAAATGGACCGCATCATAACCAATCACCACTAAAGAAGCTAACATTTTTTTTTACTAAAACCAAAACAATACACTGCTTTGCCAGCATTACTGAAATTGTGATTAAACAAACTAAAAATTAGGATGAATGTAAAATAGTTAAAAATTAATAAAAATGGTTTACAATACTTGATTTAATAAAAAATAATAAAATAAAATGTTTTTTTTTACTAAAACTCAAACAGTCATTGCCTTGCTAGCTTAATACGAAAGTAAAAAAAAATGTTAGCTTCTTTAGCGGTGATCGGTCAAATCAGTTCTTATGATGCGATACATTTTTGTCGGTTAAGTTGTCCTACTTTGCCTCTTTTAATAAACTTTTAAATCCAGGGACCGTTGTTGCTTTCAAAATAGATCCAAATTATATACAGCTTTCTTTATTGAGGCAAGCCAAATATAAAGCAAGTTTCTGTATATGTGAATAATGCATTAGGAATCAAATCTGTACTTTGCCTTCAATGTGAAATTACTGATTAATGACTCCCGCAAGTAATTCTTTTTTCAGGAAGGATGTGTTGTACAACTTGAACTTTTCATTAAAAACCTTTCTACCAATTAATAATGGTGTTTGTTGGGTCCTGCTGCCTGTTTATTAGAATTTCCTCGGCCTCCAAGATGATTGAATGTTCCAGAAAGATCCAGCAAACCAATTTTGTTCTGCTTAAAACTCATTTTCTTGCTTTATTTATTTACATGTAATGCCTCCCTGGGCATCTCAATACATAATAATAATGTTATAAGACTATCATTACCTTTCCTGTTTCCAAATGGCCACCGCTTTAGCTGTTACTGATAGTGGAATTGATTGAGTTGTCCGCTGCTGCTGATGGTGAATTTAAAGTCGAAGAAACCGACGAGAAGATTCCTCAGGACTCAGAACAGCATTTTCAGCGGGGTTTTTTTCTCATTTTTTTTATTTCTGGTTATTTCATGTGTTTCAAGGGACTAGTGGGTTTTTTTTAAAATTCAAGCAAAAGCTTGATATGAACAAAGGAAGTAGGTGTAGTGTATTTGGTGTTGCTATTTTTAGGGTAGTTAGGTTTTGTGTTTTTAGCATACAGGCTAGTTAGTATTTTTAAGTAACAAATTTCTAATGACTTGCATTGGTACAATATATGTAGGCACAGCAGTCCTAGGCCTACCACGTTTAGGTATACGTCCTTTGGCCATTTTCACTTCAGAAAGTTGAAAAATGTTGAAATTATTGTCTGTTTCTTTGACTTTAAATTCAGCACCAGCGGACGATTCCGCTATCAGCAGCAGGTAAACAGCGGCCATTTAGAAACAGGAAACATCCGGATTGCCAGATTATAATAGTCAACATTTAAAAATACATTAAAATACAAGAATTACTTTTAGTCAGTTAGTGAAATTAGTAAGAAAAAAAATCTTAATATGCAGTTAACACTTAGATTATGTGCCTATTTAATCTATTTTAGATCCTACCCGACCTCCAGCACGAATGCTCCGGTCAGGTTTAAATCCCTGAGGAGTGACCCCAGTCCCCTGAACAAGTTAACATTTTCCAGTTGGGTTTCAATCCCATAAGAAGATACCTGTCCTCCTGATTGATTTAACACCTTATGGAAATTACTATTTGTTTTTTACCAAATTATAATCTATTGGAAAGTTCCCAAAACTGACTTTTTAGTTCATTAATCCAATCCAATCCCATCCCATCATATCTTATCTAGCATGACAGTCATGATGAACCTTGAAGATTATTTCCAATTTTCTGCTTGCCCAATCTCTTTCAGCCTTGTTGTTTTCATAATCACTGCTGTAAACAAGATTTACAGATTTTCACTTGTCCAAAATCAAAATCCATAATTAAATGGTTTGTAGAAAAGTGGGCCATTCTTAAAGGGGTCCTTGAATGTTTGAAGGGGGCCATAGACTGAAATAATAATTAATTTCTGTCCAAATTGTATTTGACAGGGGGCCCTGAAACCTGTGAAGAGCTCTTGAGAGTTGAGAATGACTGCTTTGGGTCATAGTAAAAAAAACCAAAAAGGTCTATTTTATCAATTGCATGAGATGCTACGCCTTTTAACCCCTTTTAAGACTCCTGGGACATATATATCCCAAGGTTTTTATGAGTGATAAGATATATATGTCCCATAGAAGTCTGGGACATTTTAATTCAGACATTAATACCCTTAATGGGTTAGTAAACTTTTTCACAGCTTTGAATAACTGAGAATTGAAATCTCTAAATGATCTCTCATGTTATATTGCTTTTATTATTTTCTGCAAATAGAGACTATTCAAATAGTTCTTCGTATGATTGAACTCCTTCTTGTTGTTTGTGTTGTTAACACAATGTTTCGGCCGCTCCATTTTTCGGCAAACAACAAGGTGTTCAATCATCCAAAGAACTATTTGAATGTTAATGACCCTTCTCAAAACTATAGAAAATAGAGACTAGTTTTACATCAGTTATAATTAGAGAACTATTTCTGAATACAAATAGCAGTTCATGTTATTTTAAGTATTGCTAATTGGAAATGATGGTAATCTTTGGTCATATGGATGTAAAACACAGTATAGAAAGACTAAAAAAATATAACTATACAACATATTGATCAGATATTAATGAAGTTAAAAGCCATTAATTTGTTCTTTATCAGACACCCAGAATGTGAAAAATCACTGGATACGCCCCAAAAAGAAATTATGACAACAGTTTAGCATGTCAGATACACTGTTTCCATCTTACCTAAACGTATTTAAGGTGCGCAATATTCTGGTAAAGAACAAATTAGTGGCTTTTTAACTTCATTACTGCATTAATATCTGATCAATACATTGTATAGTTATACTTTTTGGAGCCTTTGTATGCTGTGTTCACCTACCATATTTTGCATCCATAAGACCAAGGATTAACATTACCTCCAATTTACAATGCTCACAGTAACATGAACCCACATGGCAACATTTCCATTCAGAGTGTAAATAGTAATTGATATTTAAAATTGTCCGAAAAGTTCCGTTTAAAGGGTGGGGGTAAATTCTAAGTGAAAACCTTATATTAACTTCAATCTTCTATCTATTTATGTAATGAACAGTGTGACTTTTCTGTTTGTTTCTCTATCCATAACCATGGACTCTTCCACTTAAATTTTATATTTTCATGTACCTCTCTGATGTGGATCTCAGGCATCCAGGCGTTCTCTGCATATTTGTTGGAATTGTTTCGGCAGTTTCTTTCTAGTCCTACCTTGAACTTATTCAGTGTGCTAATACCAATTCAAGCAGTGAGTTCCATGCAGTATCTGATTAACTATGTAGCAAAAGTAGCATTTGCTACTGGCCCCGCAATTTCAAGGACCCCACACTAAATGCTTGCAAGCTATCGATTCCAATTCAGGGTTTCCTCGCATCCTGGAAAACAAATGGAAAATGTGACAATAAGTAAAATGTCCTGGAAAATTATTTAGATAATTTCTAGATGATTTATTGGAACATCTAGATATTTTTTATTGGATATTTTTTGCCTCAATTTTGGATATAATAATTTCAAAAAATTTGGCATGAGAAGTAACTATTCATTGATCACCCCTTTTTCCAACATTTTAATTATGTAAGTATTTATTAATACGTCCAAATATAAATTTGACTTGAAAAGTAAATGGTGCCCGCTGCACTACTGGTAGTCATGAAAGTGCACTTCGACGCAAAAAGGTTGGGGACCACAGCTAGATTATCACTGCAAATGTTTTGGAAAATGATCTCTAGAAAAGAGTGGGAACCCTGTATTAGTGCTATACTGTCTTCAACTTTTATGAACAACTGAATTTTTTAAGGTTAGCGATTTTAGCCAATTTTCACCTTTTAATTGGGGTTATTATTTTAACACTGAGAATGTGTGATGTCATTAAGAGGAGAACATTTATTCCTATCAATTTTTTAACTGTCAGGGTTGAAAACAGTCATTGGACTAGAAACTCTGTTTGTTAAAATGAGTTTTTAGAAGCGTTCACGCATCTCTATAAGACACTTTTCGGTCAGTCCCTAATATGTTAAATATCAATTTTCTCAGCTGTATCATGTTGGATTTATATAAAACTTCTGCTACTACTAACACGGATGGTGGACGCATTATTGAACTTATGGTTCTTGTTTTTCATAACATTTTACTGACATTATGGTTTAAGTTAATATTAGCCACAACCGTTTTATGATCAGCTTGGCTTACTTAGACAGACTAATCTTTTGATCAATATTATTATAAACATACAATTGAAGAACCAACCAGAAACTGTCACAAAATTGTATATTTAGATGTTAATTTATTTAAAAAGATAACTGCATGTCAATGTCACATACAAAATTCCCAGCACTTTTTTGAAAACTAGTGACTGAAAAACTATTAAAAAGAAACAGTTTTTCGCTGAAAACTTTTGCACACGCCTAACAGAGGAATACCTTGAATAGTGCAGATTTTGATGTAGCACGGTTACGGTATTGCTGTACAACTAAGTATAAGCTGAAAAAAAAAAAACACTTGAACAATACGGATAAACACTTTGGAACGAATTAACCGCACCTGTACATCCGTTTATATTTGAAAATGATCAGTGAATCACATTGAGCAACATTTGCTCTGAATTCAGTTGTCGCTATGCATTAGAATGAGTGAAACCTCGAATCGCTCAGGAACCGGATGCATTATAATTGCAGTAAAGTGAGCCATATTGTGGCTCAGAAAATAAAATAATCATTTTTTTACTAAAACTCAGTCATTGCTGTGCCAGATTAGTACAAAAGTTTTAAAAAACGTTAGCTTCTTTAGCGGTGATTGGTCAAATCAGTCCTTATGATGCAATTCTTTTCTGACGGTTAAGTCGTCCAACTTTGCCATTTTTTTTTTTCTTTGTTAGTGGCAGCACTTGTAATGTAGGTTACAGACGTTTTTAATTCCATTCTTTGTTGAACAAAGAATTCCATACCATGTCCCTGTTGAGCAGCGAAAGCCGCGCTGGTCTGATTAATACATTTAGTCAATATGTTGACTTATGCCAATTCTTTCAGCTTTCTCACTCTCCATCAGTGTTCCCTGTTTATTAGAATGGATTGGACAACGTGGGAACGACAACAATAAGAGTGAGTTCAATTGTCTGAAAAAAACTCTTTGAATGTTGATTGTATTGTTTACATGGCCTTTATGTAACTTATCCTATTTTTAAAATTTTTATTATTATTTATTTTTTACATGTCGGACCATCATTGCAAGACCTAGTACAGATGGATCTAAATAGTTTGTCAACGATGGGAAGAAACTTGGAAATTAAAATTTAATGTTAGAGAAGTGCAAAGTACTACATGTCGGTTCTAAAAATACTAAGTTTGAATATGAATTAAATAATAAGAGAATTGAAAAGATAACTGAAGAAAGTGATTTAGGAGTAGTTTTTAATAATTCCTTTAATTTTGATAATTATATTTCATCAATTGCGTCAAAAGTGAATCAGAAAATCAGTAGGATGATTAGAAATATTCTCTCAAGGGATGTATATGTTATTGGTAGAATATACAAGGCATTGATTAGATTGATTTTCACCATTTTGTTGTTAGCTCAGATTATTAAAATGAATCACTGTGTATCTTTGGTATCAGAAAAATATTTCGATAAGAGGTTGGGAATCTAGCCATACATATCCAAATACCCAAGATATAGTCTATAAAGCTCTTCATTTCTATGAACCAACGATATTACCACATCACAATTACTTCCACATTTAAACATTTATAATGGTTAGGGTTTTTCAGAGGAGTCAGATCTTAATTAATTGGCCCTAAACTAATTAACCTCATTATATGTTAAATAATTTTATAATATATATGATGTATTATTTACAGTGTATATACTTTCCAATATCGTATACGTACAGTATTAGCTCCTACCATCAGACAATTGGCTAAAACGGACACCCTTTCCCCCCTATTAGTACATTTTAATGTGGGTTCACTGTATGTATATATGATAGTCAGAGAAATATTTTAAGGTAACATATTTCAGGATATAAATCCGTAGAACGAATGTGTTCGGCGACGGTATCAGTAAAGAGTGCTCAATGACTGTCTAAAGATGAGATAATCCCTAAAATGGGCCGAGCGATAAATATCTTATATATATGTGTGTGTGTGTTTTTCTAAGAAATCATCACATAGAAATTCAAATATATCCGTGAATTTTTTTATGGGTAATAAATAGTCTTATATACTCAGTCAGTTTGGAAAAAGCTGCTATCTCCAACGTATGTTATAATCTGATCTAAAATCTATTTTAGCTAATTTTATTTATTATACAAGCTGGTATCGCAAATCATTACTATTGAGTTATGATTCTCACTGGGTGTCCAGTTCTTGTGGCTTTGTATTTGTGTTGTAAAACACTAATCTTGAGTTTGGTTCTTTTCTCTCTGTTTTTCTCTACTAAGACAGTGCTCAATCCAAAGGTGCGTGTTTGGAAGGGGTCGGACTTTATGAGGTGCTGAGCAGCCTGCCATGATAGTCATGTGAAGTATCAAAGTATTTTGGTTACTTCTCTTCAGTGTTGCCAATTTAGATATTTTATATCTATAATTATAGATAAAAGATCTATAATCTGTAATTTTGTAATGTATTTTTTATTAGATATCTCAAGAACTGCTGATCCAAAAATCTTCAAACTAGACACTGCACTACCTTGTGTGCTGAATAATATATCTGGTGAATGTCAACTTCGTACAATGGCCAGTTGTTGAGTAATCGCAGTGCATACATGCGCACACATAGACAGAGATTTCTTCAATTGTAGTTAGTTCAAAAAATGAATATCAACTTCATACAGTGGCCAGGTTTCGAGTTATCTCATTGCACGCCCACACACACACACGTAGCGATTTTTCAAATTACACTGAGATAATTTTCCCTCCGTCGTATGAAACTATGACTTTGAAGTATTTTGGTTAATTCTCTTCACAGGTTTCATAAAATAATGAAATGCTGTTCTTCTCGTGTATGTTTATGATGTCGTTCAACAATCAAAACAAATTTTTTAAAAATACCAATACGTCATCCTTACATTTTAAATCTATAAATCCACGCTTGTGAACGCTGGTGACGTATTATATTTAGATCTATAATTTTAGATTTCTTGAGAACCGCTGATCCAAACAACTCCACACTTGACATTGCAATGACTGGTGTGCTGACATACACACAGAGATAGATATTGCTCTGTGCCAAACTAAACTAAGCTTATTAAATATCTTAAAATCAATATAATTGTATTTAATTATATAACTAACCTGTTAATCTCCATGGAAAAATTCACCGATATATTTGAATTTCTATGAGATGATTTTTTTTTTTTTTTTAGAAAAACTCCTGAACTCGTTTAAGTAGAAGAGTTCATTGTTTTCAGCAGTGGGTAAGGGATATTTTTATCAGCAAAATTGTTACCTTTAAGTGGAAGAGACCATTGTTACAGACAGACAGAATAAAGTCACTCTGGTCATTATATAGATAGATAGCTTAGTTGATTGACAGAAGAGAAACTGAACTATTCTGTAGATTTAATTAAAGCTAAACAGGGAGTTAGCCAGCTTTTTCGCTAGCGGTTTAACATCTAATTTCAATTTCCCAATTAAGCTGAGCATGTTTTTGACCATTTTTGGTGTTTTTTTGCCATTTTAGGCTTTTAGGACCATTTTTGGCTTTTTTAAAAATACAAAATAAATACAAGCACAAAAATGCGGACCTCAGAAAACTTCCCAATCCTATAAAAATGGTGAGGAAATCAAATTCCTGGCTCACACTCGGAGTAGACTCTTGTTATTACAATGCCCTCAGTAGTGCCGTTATAACGAATTTGCTGTTATAACGGATGAATTTTATACAAAGTGTATTAATTAATAATGAGAAACCAAAACGTACAGACAAAAATGACTTTTTATTACCCTTTCACAGAGGATCACTGTTGGAAATAAATTCCATAAGTTTTGGTTTGGATGCTTTTTTTTTAATATCGTACATTGTAGAAGACCCAATGTTATATTCAGAAATTAATGCACTTCTACTTACTCCTTGTTCCATCTTCTTAATAATTTCAAACTACAATCTTTATTATTATTATTGGATGAAGTAATTGTAACACATTATTTTAATTAAATTAAACTAGTCTTTACCTTCATCTTAATTTCAGTTGTTTTTATATACAACTTTCAATTTGGGCCACTGTTTCTACAGCAAATTTAATTATAATAATGTATTACAGTTACTTCATCCATTGATAATAATAATAAAGATTGATTTATTAAGATTACTAGTACAAAACAAAAAAGAAATTACAACGAGAGTCAGATGTAAGGAGTGAGTTTAAAAGTGTGAATCAGCTTCTGCTAATCCATGAAGTCTTTGTGGCCGATTGGTAAAAGCAGCTAGGCGTAAACCAGACTCCCTCTGACAATGAAGGTGTGAGTTCGATTCTCACCGAAGGCTTATTCTTTATTATCCGACCACGCTGTTATACGTTGCCATAGAAACAGCGGCCTGGATTGAAAGTTGTATATAAAAACAACTGAAATTAAGATGACGGTAAAGACTATAGTCAAATTTAATTAAAATAAATTTCAAACTTATCATTAATTGATAAGACTTTTTAAAAAAATTTCTTTTCAGATCTCTGTGTTACTTTATGTGGCATTATTCTAAGTGTATACTAATTTTAGCTTCTAAAATAATGCACTGAAATCCTCGTATGCTGTTGCTGCAAACTAATCTCCGACAATAGTCTTGCAAGAATATAAAAATGAACATGTCATTAGAATGTGTGTGTCATTAAATAGTTCCGTTAGAACAAGTGCTGTTACAACGGGAGTTGATTATAATTTCTTTTTCCTTATAACTACCAAAATATGCCCTTGCATTTAAGCAATACTTTCTTTGCGTGACACCTTGCAGCTTTCAAACTTTTACGGAGTGGTCTTGTTTACAATTATATCCTTATTTTTTTATTTTTTATTTTTTTTTTACTTTATCCAAGTTTTTCTCAACAAATCCTAAACTAGCATTCCAAGGGAAATTATGAATTACCGCCACCCATATATGCTGTGCTGGGGGTGATCAGTTAAAAAGTTGGAAAAAGAATGGTGATCAATGAATGAGTTACTTCTCTCGCCTTTTTGTGGAGCTGTGTTTTTCAAATAACAAGCGGGCACAAATTAGTGACCAATTTAGCATGAACTTACATTGCATATTGAACCCCCTAAAATTGAACCCCCTTTAAAAACCTATTTAGTGTGGGGGGAATTTTCAAAAAACAAAAAAAAACATTTTCCATACTGATTGAGGCGAGTCGGTGTGGGAGCTCAATTTGCAATGTAAGTTAATGCTAGATTGATCCCTTAGTTTGTGTTCACACTTGTTATTTTGAAAATTCAGACTTTTTTTTAGTGATTCATTCATTGATCAACCCGTTTCCAAATTCTTTAATTGATCACCCCCAACATGACAGTTTCTATTGAGTGACTAACCTGACCTGTTCGTTTTGTTTGTTTGTTTTACTTGTGTTTTGTCTCAGTTTTCCCTTTAAATAAATGTTTACATCTCATCAATTTCATCTGAGGTTTTATTAGAAAGTGACTGCACTCATTTAGCTGGAAGAGTCCATTGCTTCAAACAGTGATATTTTAATCAGCAAAATTGTTACCTTTAAATGGAAGAGTCCATTGTTACAGACAGAGAAATTGAATGTCACACAGTTCATTATAGATTACTTAGTGAAGTGACAGAAGAGAAACTAAACTATTCCATTGATTTAATTGAAAACTAAATAATATTTTTGGCAAAGTAGGATGACATAACCGTCAAAAATGGATCGCATCATAAGGACTGATATGACTGATCACCGCTAAAGTAGCTAACATTTTTTTTACTTTCGTAATAAGGCCGACACAATAGTGTTTGTTTGAGTTTTAGTAAAAAACGATTATTTTATTTTATTTTTTATTAAATCAAGTATTGTAAACCATTTTTATTAATTTTTGACTACTATTTACATTCATCCTAATTTTTAGTTTGTTTAATCACAATTTCCGTAAGCCCGACACGGCAATGTTATTGTTTTGGTTTTAGTAAAAAAAGCAATCGATTATTTTATTATTTAATTTTTTATTTAGACAAAGTATTGTAAACCATTTTTATTAATTTGTAACTACTATTTACCTTCATCTTAACTTTTAGTTGTTTTTTTAATTACAAATCAACTTGGTTTTAGTAAAAAAAGCTATTATTATTCGTTCATTGTAAACCATTTTACATATTGGGATTTTTTTTAAAATACTAAAAATTAAGATGAGGGTAAATAGCAGTCAAAAATTAATAAAAATGGTTTACAATACTTGATTTAATAAAAAAAATAAAATAATTGTTTTTTTTACTAAAACTCAAACAGTCATTGCCATGCCAGCTTAGTATGAAAGTAAAAAAAATGTTAGCTTCTTTTTAGCGGTGATCGGTCAAATCAGTCCTTATGAGGCAATCCATTTTTGATGGTTAAGTCGTCCTACTTTGCCATATTCTTTCCTTATTACTACCAAAATATGTCTTAGCAGTAAAGCACAATATCTTCAATAGTGCGGTATCGATTTAGTATGGTTACGGTATTACTGTGCAAATTAATGTAACTTAGTATAAGCAGAAAACAAAAACATATTAAATTATAATAAGACCATGGAACAAATTAACCGCACTAACAGGGTCATAACGAGACCCCATACTTTTTGATACAATATGAAAGTAAGAATAAACCATTTTGAAATGAATTATGTAATTATTAGCCATTCTGAATTACACCAAAATTTCAGAATTTCTGAGAAACCAGATTAATATAGCTTTTATGCAAATATTAGACTGCTGAAAATGATATATTTTATCATCTCAGACTGCTAAAATGAAATTTGGTTTAGTTACTACTTTCCTCCACACCCAATCATTTATCTTGTGTTAAGACCCTGACTAATCAAGGTATATCCGTACTTTTCCTTATTGACACTCACCTCTACCGCAGCTTTCAAACTTTTAAGGAGTGGTCTTTTTTATGACCAGATGCTGAATCATATCCTAATTTTTTATTTCTTTAAAAACTTTTATCTAAGATTTCTCAACGAATATACATATATAATGAACAGTGTGATTTTTATTTCCTGTTTGTTACTCTGTCCGTAACCAGGGACACTTCCGCTTGAAGGTAACAATTTTGCTGATTTGCTGAGCCATTTAAAACAATGGACTCTTCCACTGAAAGAATTCGGTAGTTTCTTCTAAAAGAGAAAAGAAAAAAATCAACTCATAGAAATTCAAATATATCTGAATTTTTTCACAGGGATTAACTAGTCCTATAATTTATTCTATTTAAATAACAAATTTCATAAGAATGCTGGCTTATAATACATAAGTTTGTTTTTTTTAAAGTTTTTTTTCTACATTTAGATAATGAGCAGCTAATTATTAATCACCACTACCAAAGGTTTAGGTTATTCATGTGTTCACATATTTATATGTATCTAGCTATCTTTTCTAAGTATCTGGACTTCGCCCAGCCCTAACCATCTATAGTAGAAATTTGAGATTTTGCACACACACTCCCCTCAATG
>VCCN01000819.1:756998-768449 GCA_006491835.1 Architeuthis dux | reverse complement strand
TGTTGTCAGCTCCAAACTTTTTGGTTTCAATATATATATATATATATATGATAATTATAAAGATAATTGGGAACCTATATTTGCTAGGCACTGGTGATTTGATTTGAGATTTACCAAAAGCAGGTAAGGCCAAGGTCACAAAGAGGAATTAAATAAGCTTAATTACAACTATTTTCCACCCTGTTTACTCATTGCCATAGTTCAGGGGTCTTATCTGGGTCATAAATGAAATGAATCTAAGACAACAACAATAACAACAAAAACCATATGAAGTGAAAATTAATCATTAAAGTCTCTGACGTAACCAAACCGAACCAAAAAACGAAACTAATCCATACCGGTTATTAGATTACCAATGAAGGGCTCATTTTTAGAAGTACCCAAGAATTAAATTTTTATAGACCCAACCGATACCTGACGGTCTGCTAGACATGAAATACGCCCCAGAAAATAATTTATTTGTTTGCTCATGATATCATTTTTTTTTCACAGTGCCTAAGAGCCACTCTTAGCATGTGGCTCCGGAGCCACAGGTTTCTGACCGCTGCCATAGGTCAATAGCATGAGTTCAGTTGTTATTTTTTTTCAGTTAATATTTGGAATTGCCTCAAATTATATCAAGAATTATCTAGATTTTGATATCTAGATTTTCATGCAATTTACCTAGAAAAATATCTAGATACTATTTATTAAGAGGAGTTTGACCCTAAAGCAGCAAGTCTTGTTGGATTACAATACTTCATCTAATAAAAATAAAAATAATAAAAAATGATTAAGCTTACTTCAGAAACTAGAAAGCACTCAGAGAGGGCATACCTCTGTCAACGCTGCTAGAAAATCTGAATGAAACTTTTGGAGATATCTTGTGGACAGGAAAATAAAATTGGCGATATTATGTGTTTTGGACATGTAGGTACGACGTTGGGGAGGTAATTGTGCATGGAACAAATATACAAATAAACCAACAGACGCGACCAAAAACATATACCTCTTTTCAACTTCGTTGACAGGGGTAAATAAGTGCCACATGTATATTACTATTAGGGTGTATCAAAAGTTTTCGTTTTTCACAGACATTTACTCCAAAGCTCATTTCATTTACACATTAAAGACTATCTATGACTCCACTATATTATTATTATATATATCATATTATTATCAATACTAACCAGCTGTACCTTTTGTTTCAGATGTTATAATGGCAGATTACAAGTATTGAGATTCTGGCAATTTTGAGGCATTATTTTAAACTGGGCTTCAAAGCTGCTGAAGCTGGTCACAGAATGTTGAAAGTGGAAGGAAATGAAACAATATTTGACCGTACTGCTCAAAATTGGTTTAACTCATTCCTCCCTAAAAACGACAACGCTGTCAGTCGTGGAATATCGTTTGCGTTCTTTCCCTGAACCCAACTACAGGCATGCCGTATAGCGTTTGTTAAATCAGCTCTGATTAATTAAATTAGAATCTCAACCAATCAAAATGAAGCTTATGAATCCATATGGGGTAACCATTAACCTATTTCTCCTTTCATTTATCGTATACCAATAAACGAAATGCACAGGAATTTCAAATTTCTATCGCCAATCAATCGAGAATAATACCTTTTTCAATTAACTTTTTGATGGTTTTATTCCACCGGACTTAGAAGTGATACATTGGGAATAATCACTGAAAATTTAGTAAGCGTACATTTAATATTAAAAGAGATATAGCAATTTATTTACTGCCCATTGTATCTTTTTGTTCAGCAACAGGCTGTTACATTAGTTTAAGGGCACAAAGCACTTTGTTAGACGAAGGGAGTCAGGCAGTCAAACAAGTAATCAAACATGCCTGCTAGGGAGCAAAGAGTTAAGCATTTTAAGGGTGGTGACTTGTCCCTTGAAATGAAGCCCAAAAGTGGACGACCATTATGATGGTTTATAACGCAAAGTAGAGGAGAACCCGACCACCAGCACTTGAAAACATTCAGAAGAGCTATGATAATTGAAAGATACCATATATAGAGTATTAAATAAGCTTAAAAACATGCCAAGGTGACAAAGAAGAATTGATTAAACTTACTTCAGATATGGGTCAGGTTAAGTTGAAGTCTGTACCAAAATAGAAATGCTCTTATTTCATCAGAACATGAGAAGGACAAATTATTATCGAACCCAAAATGTCTTCGATTGACATTTACCAAAAGCAGGTAAATTCCAAGGCTACAAATAAGATTTAATTAACATTTAGCACTCTGCGTTCTTTTTCAAGGGTGCCAAGATTTTGTGAACTTAGTAACTTTGAAAGCCTGTAACTTGTGTCTGTTCATGCATGACTGGAATTGACAACACAAGAAGTTCAAACACACTATTGTCTAGCGACCGGAGTCGCCTGCAGTGGCAGGACAAACTTTTTATTTGGCTAACAAAGTCGCATACAGCTAAAGGTTAAGCTTACACCAACTTTGTCTATTTCCATTTGTTTCACTGTATAGAAATAATCACAACTAGTACATTACTATTATAGTAGATTTATTCTAAAATTGTAATGTCTTAAGACATACGGTACTTTGTGTATAACACAAAAAACTTTGTACCCAAATCTGAGAGAAAATAGAGGGATTGTACTACACTTGAATGAATGCAGAAAAGAATTTTATACGTTACTAAAATTAAGCCCATTTGATGACAGAAGTCACGCAACACCCTCCCCACTATGAAATATATTTGACTTACGCAGCGAACAGATCGAGTGGCAAAGCGCTGATGCCATCAGCGTTAGCCTGGTTCTAAACAGTAGTGTTTTTACATAGAGAAAAAACAAGCTTGATTTTCTCTGTCAGTTATTTCGACTGCAAATTCACACAGCTTGTCAAAATAAGAAAGCCAGTTTATACTGAATAAGAAGATTTGATAAGGTTTAGTCAGATCTATCGATTTTTCATTTGTTTTTTCGCTCACAAACCTCGAGCAGCTATGGTTAAGCTAGTGCGAGGCTCGTAAGTAAATACATTTTTTCATTTCATTGCAATGAAAGTGTAACCTGAGTAGGAGATAAACTTTACAGTTTCTCATGAACAACAATAAAAAGAAATGACTTAGTTGTATTTTGTTCTGGATTTGATAAAAGTAAAAGAATATTTTGTTTCAACTATACCTTTTCCCTGAGCAAATTAAAAATTAAGACAAGCAAATTAAAAAATACGGCAAGCAAATTAAAAAATACGGCAAGCAAATTAAAAAATAAGGCAAGCAAATTAAAAAATAAAGCAAGCAAATTAAGAAACATGTTTGGGTAAGAAACATGTTTGGGTAAAAAACTAAAGCAGCAATAGTAGTAGTCGTAGTGATATTACCAGCAGCAGTTGTCAGCATACTTTCAGCAAACATACAGACACAGCAGCAACCCATTTTGTGTCTGTGTGTTTGTAGTACTCTCTTTTTCTGTTTGCTTTAGTGTGACAGAAAACATTTGCACAAAAAAGTGTCAATAGTTTTTATATAATAAGAAAATATTTACTATGTAGGTTTAAGGTGTATGTCAAATGATGCACAAAGGAGGGGTTGGGAAAACACTGATACAGTTCGGTGTGAACAGTCACTGGATAGCACATAAAATGCTGCACAAAAAGGGTTTGGGAAAAACAACATCGGAACAAAAACTAGAATGGGATACCTCCTAGATAGTCACTTGTTCACCTGGATCAACGCTCGTTAAGCTCCTCTGACTGACAACAACATTGTACTAGTCCCAAACGCTTCTCCTATTTATCGGCCAGAACAGTGTGGCAAGAGTGCAGTGTTAGTATCCCAGATGTACTGTAAAAGATTTTGGTTTAAAAGAGCCATCACGAGCACATCCGGATCCTTCGCCGACACAAATGCAAACAAAGCGCACCAGTTTCAATCTCTGAACTGGCAAGTCTTTGCCACAATTTACTAAGCTAAGCTTAGTCTGGGACAAAAACAGAATAATGGGGTACCCAGGGAGGAAGAAACTCAACACATTTTGTATGTATAGATAATGTGTATGCCTATAAAAATGTAAATTACTTCAATAAAGTTCTAGGCAGCTGCTATAAGAATTTTATCACCATCAGCCGTTATAAGTCCACTGCTGGATAAAGGCCTTTCCCATCTCTTTCTATGACAACCGCGATTGCACTGATCTGTGCCATGTCTTACCGGCAAACCTTTCTATCTCATCCCTCCATGTAGTGTCTGGTCTTTCCCCACTCCATTTACTGTCCCATGGGCATCAATCGGTTAACATTTGGTCTGTTGTTATTTCTTCTTGCTAAGACTCCAGCCCATCTCCAAATTTGTTGCTTAATTATTTATATAATATCCTTCACCCTAGACTAAGAGATTAATCTCTTAGAGCAGTGATTCTCAACCTTTGTCAGCTCAACGCCCCCCCATGACACCTAGTATGTCCCCCTGTAGTTCAAATATGAGTAAACGCAAAGATTTCTTCCTGCAAGTTGATTTCTTGTTCTTCAACCTTGCAAAAGAATGGATTCATAACCCATAATACAGGAATATTCATATCAATCCAATCTTCAAAGCGCTTCTCAAAATCATTTTTCAGTGACTTCAGATACATACAGTATTCTTTGTTTGAAAACAACAGCAAGGGGGATAATTTTAAATGTTTATCCATAGTATAACAGTAACACTACAGGGTATTAAGCAAAATAATTCACCACTTGACAGTTACTTACTTGTATAGAAGAAATGGTTGACGAAGTTAGCATTTAATAACGGCCTAATGCTAATTCCTTCTCATTTGGAAGCAGATACGTCTAAACAACAGCCATTTGTAAATCAGAATCATAGATATTTATAGAATCTCCATAACACCTCCTCTAGAAGTTCAAATGCCCCCTTATTTACCTTAACGCCCCCTTGAAAAGAACTAACGCACCCCCCAAGGGAGTACTAGCACCCACGTCGAGAACCACTGTCTTAGAGTTATCCCTAGCATTGCTCTTACTATGACTGTGCAATTCTAAGTTGGTTCTCAGTCCGTTTTGTTAATTTCTATGTTTCGCATCCGCAAGTCATAGCTGTTATTATGCATTCATTATATACTATACGCTTTATAAGAATTTATTAAACACTGTTTTTAATTTAGTGGAAAAAGGGCAGAGGAGTGTATAACTTACCAGTACGGTGTGGTGTACTTGGTTTCTCCAACGGTCAGTACAGAATGAAAGCAGCGATCTTTTGGACGTTCAACCTGAAAATAAAGAAAATAACCAATTAGTGTTGCTGGTAAAGATCTACATCCATTAACTAAGTCGAAAAAAATAGAAACTATTTTTCCACCAGTAATTTTTTGTGCTTTTAATCTGTTAGACCCTAACAATCTTCCGGGGATTTTCTATTTTTCAGAAAAAAAGTTTTTTTGAAGGTTTTACGAGTGGAGAAAGGGAGGAAAGGAGATTTAAAAAAAACAAAAGAATGCAAAGAAAACTAGCATTCCAAGGGAAATTATGAATCACTGCCACCCATATATGCTGTGATGGGGGGAGTGATCAATTAAAATTTTTAAAATGGGTGATCAATGAATAAGTTACTTCTCTCGCCTTTTGTTGGGCTTTAATCAATAAAAAAGGTCTGAATTTTTAAAAAAACAAGTGGGCACAAACTAAAAACAACTAATGACGGGGGCGTATTTTCATTTTCCCCACACATTAAGAGGAGTGTATGTTCCAAATATCAAGTTTATAATATGAACGGTTACGGTTGGGCCAGTTCCAGATGAATAGATAGAAAGAATTGAACCCTCTCTAAAAACCTATTACGGGGAGGGGGGATTTTCAAAAAACAAAACATTGTCCCTACTCATTGAGAGGAGTGTGTGTTCTAAATATCAAGTTTCTATTATGAACGGTTAGGGCTGGGCAAAGTCCGGATACATAGATAGATACATAGATACATATAAATGTCAGAACACATGAATAACCTAAGCCCAGCAATGAACCAGTGTTGTGGATGAGGAAGTAAAGTAGAGAAATGAAAAAAAGATGATACTATGAACGGTTAGGGCTGGGCAAAGTCCGGATACAATGACAAAGACAGGAGAGAGAAAGAGAAAAAATAAAAGGAAGGGTGAGTACATTTGTTTGCTGACTTGATGAAAATTCATTAGTGTTGACGATTTAGTGCGTTTCTTGTTATGGCAGTGCAAAAAAACGATAATCTTTTTGGTGGTTTTTGGCCAGTTTTAGCTATTTTAACAAATTTAGCGCTTTTTGGCAGTCAAACTAGCGCGAAAATATTTTTTGAGCTGGCAACACTGGTGGTGGCATTATTGTTTAATTTTTGGACGCCTCAAAACAGAAAAAATGTTAAGCTTTTAAAAAGCTGGGTGATTAGAATATAAGGCCAGGTAAACACTTTTCCTTGATTAAAAATAATAAGGAAGGTAAATAAATTTGATACTGTCACCAATTACTTAAATTTTTGTCATGTTTTAATTTAACTGTCCGCATTAATACTGTAATGGTTAGCACGTCTGCCTCACACGCAGAAGGTCCTGGGTTTGATTCCCGGTATGCCTGTGCACTCAGCAGCTAATTGAGTACACTCTAAGCGGTGTGATTAGGGTGGAGGCATCCCTATGGTGGACTTTCTCTTTACCTATAATTTAACCAAGGGGGTTTTGTCCAGGATTGGGGGGGGGGCTGGACCCCTCACATACTTGATCATTCTTTTTTGCTCGTTTCCTGTAGACCAGACAATATTCTATCACTCATATTCCCATGAATATAAATAAGTATTGAGTTCATTTAGGTCATTGGGGGTGCTGGAAGGCAATGATGCGTTAGGGGGCATTGGATGAAATGGGGTGATGAGGGGGGCAACGGGCAAATAATACAAATTGATACCTCCTATGCATCAAGTCGTAGGTCTGAAAAGCTAATTTTATAGTAGAGCTATTTGAGGTTCAAACATTTTCCAGCTTTCTGGTTTAAAGAATTAAAATTTAATTTTCAATGTATCATTTTTTACCAACATTACAGGGGGGTGGGGTGATGGAATATATGCTCTAAAAGGGGGCGGTAGTTAGTTCAAAAGAGTTTGACAAACACTGATTTAGGCAAAATATTAGTACAAGACATGATCTAAAAATTTAATTTACTGTCCATTTTTTTCTGAAAAGATTAACACTAAAATGTTGGCATTGGACAACTTAACCATCAAAAATGGATTGCATCACAAGGACTTATTTGGCCGATCATCACTAAAGAAGCTAACACTTTTTACACAGTATTTCTATTTACTCGAGTACTGAGCTGGCACGACAATGACTGTTTGAGTTTTAGTAAAAAATGATTATTTTATTTTATTTTTTTATTAAATGAAGTATTGTAAACCATTTTTATTAAGTTTTGACTACTATTTATATTCATCCTAATTTTTAGTTTGTTTAATCACAATTTGACACAGCAGTGTTATTGTTTTGGTTTTAGTGAAAAAGCGATCGATTATTTTATTATTTTATTTTTATTTAGACAACATATTGTAAACCATATATATTAATTTTTAACTACTATTTACCTTCATCTTAACTTTTAGTTGTTTTTTTTAATTACAATTCAACTTGGTTTTAGTAAAAAGCTATTATTATTTCTTCATTGTAAACCATTTTACACATTGTGATTTAAAAAAAAAATACTAAAAATTAAGATGAATGTAAATAGTAGTCAAAAATTAATAAAAATGGTTTACAATGCTTGATTTAATAAAAAATAAAATAAAATAATTGCTTTTTACTAAAACTCAAACAGTCATTGCTGTGCCAGCTTAGTACGAAAGTAAGAAAATGTTATCTTCTTTAGCGGCGATCAGTCAAATCAGTCCTTATGATGTGATCCAACTTTGCCAAAATGTTATTCCATAGAAATTAGAAGAGAGATATCTAGTAAATCTAGTTTTATAGGGTTAGGGAATGATCTCAACACCTTTTTTAAAAGCCCCCCCCCCCCTCTGATGCCTATTTTTAGTTATGATGAAAGTCTCATCCTGAGATTTGACCTTTTCTTAATTTCCACTGAATGAGAATTTTCATCAGAGTTAAAAATAAATATCTATAAAAAGATTTTCCTGTGGGATGTGTTGTACCTTAGGGCCTAAAAATAATTCTTCATTTATTTTTTTATCAGTGCCAGATTAAGGCATGGGCTTTAGGGGCTGCAGCCCAGGGGCCTCTGCTAGTTGGAGTGCCTCCAGAGATTATTTCATTTGTGAATGCTGAATTATCTATTTTAACAGGTTCAAATAATATAATGTATATATATTTGTAGTAAACATACCACTGCAAAAAGGAACAGTATACTGTATGCATATATATCATGACAGTTTGTGATGTCTAAGAACGCCTAAAACAGATTAGCTCTCAAGGCAAGTGAATGCAATGTTTTCAAGAACTTATAATTTACTGATGTTTTGCAGAAATTTGTTTCCAAGAAATTACGCAAAGCAAATGTTTGAATTTTAATTGTTGATAGCCTTGTGAAAATAAATTTAATTTTTCTCCAACTTTTTGTTCCTTTTGAAAATATTACTAGGGGCCTCACAATACCTGTAGCCTAGGGGACATACAAAATCTTAATCTGGCACTGCTCTGTACGAGCACTAGATTTGCATGACAAAATTCACACCAGTTATAGAAACATTTTAGTGTGAAAAAAAAAGTATATACAAGCACACATCATAATCATATTTACATAATATCTAGGGCCTTAAACCTTAAAATCATTTGCATCTGTTGATAGCACTACATATTCTGGTAATCTATCCCAAAGTACCACCACTCTATTGCCAAAAAAGAATTTTCTGATATTCAATCTACTTCTACCATATATGTGTGGCCTCTCAGTCCCTTGTACCCCCTTCTAGTAAAAAATACATCAGGGAGTAAAAAATATATCAGGGGTAAAAAGATAATGATTTTTCCAGGGTCCATACAACAAAAAAAAAACCCTAGGACGAAACCCCCTCGGTTAAAGAGCAAAGTTGGACAAAATCCCCTTGATCATTGTCATTGTCTTGTTTTAATGATAAAAATTTAAGTAATTAGTGAGAGTATTACATTTTTTTTTACCTTCCTTATTATTTCTTAAGGAAAAGAGTTTACCAATTACTTACATTGTTGCCATGTTTTAATTTAACCAAGGTTTTTTGTCCTACTCTGCACCTTAAGTGAGGGGCTTTTGTCAAGGGTGGGAGTGGTTTGTCCCACAGTTGATTTTTGTGGTGACTGGAAGAAAAGTCACAATTAAGTCATAAATTGAATTAAAATATTACTAAAGTTGTGAGTTTTCTTCCTATTATGTTTTTTAGGTAGCTGAGGATAACGCTACATTGTGACTTTTGTTCTGTAACATTTCTTCCTGAGACCTCTATTCCAAGATTCAATTTTTCCATAGTTTAATATAATTGACTTCGGCATGATAAAAAAAAAAACAAAACATAACATTTCAACGAATTTAGGTAGTAATGGCACCGGTATTTAGGGCACAAGTGGAAAAATAGGAAAAAAGAGCACAATTAAAATAAATAGTTTATTAAAAATAAATATTAAATGAAAATCATGTATTAACATTGTTCAGATGTAATTGAATCAAATTTATACTGTTCAATACAAGAATGGCACAACTAAAATAAATAGTTTATTGAAAATAACTACACTGAAGGAAAGATCTCATTCAAGTGTTACATGGATTTGGTTACAGCATAAGATTCTATAGACTAATATAAGATGCTGAAAATGATAAAATATCATAATGGAAAATTATTTAATATATGTAATGAAATAAGTAAATGTTGCAGGATAAAAAGCTTGCAGGATGTTCACGTTCTAGCAGTGAGGATGTTGAAAAATTGAATTAAAATATTACTTATTTTATTAAAAATATTACTTATGTCATTACTAAATAAACAGCCGTAACATGTACACTGGAAGGCTTACACCAATACACAAGACGGAACTACATTCATAAAAGTGCTAATTTTTAAATTTTCAGGTTTTTTAAAAAATTTTCAACTTTTAGAATTTTAATATTTTATAATGTCTAGAACACTGAAATTGAAAATATTTTTTATTTTCATAGTTTGTTACTTATTTTAATAAAAGATTATTTCTTATGGCTTTTTTCCTAGCCTACACATTATGACTGTTTTCTATGACATTTCTCATGTCACCCAATTTTCAGTATTCATCATATTTGGTGAGAATTTAAACTTTATATTTTCATCCATAATTAACAAGCAGTGAGAAAAAATCAAGTTGTGAGAAAATAATTATTGGGTGAGAAAATAATTATTGTAATAATTTTGCATTTTGTGATAAAAGCATATAATTTGGTACACTTATAGCCAAAGGCATTACCAAAAAAATTGGATATTGAGCCATCATGAATTTTCAATATGTCGCCCATGGCAACCATTTTAAAAATAGCTGCCAGCAACATCTGTTTTCAGATCAGCTATAGATATAATATAATACTGAGAACATAATTAGTTGGATTTTTTACCATACATGGATCTTGGAAATTGCCATTTGGATAATACATGCAAGTTAAGATGGCAGCCATGAAAATTGTAATTGCAATAAAGTTGCATAGACTAGTCTGATATGAATGATTTCAGTGTCAAATCATACATTTTTTATGAAGCAGAATTCAAATTTGGAACTTTAGAATTGCCCAGAAGCTTCCTTCTATCTCACAATTCAAAACTCAAAATAAGTGATGACAATAACTGCTCACATCTAGGGTCTATTGCGGGAATGTTTATTCAGCACTACCTTCACAGTAACAGGGCTGTCAATCTAAGACAGCCTTTTTGCACTTGCACTGCCTAACACAGCCCTTCTTACATTTGCAGGAGACAAAATCATAGTCAGACTGGCCTGTATCTGGTAGACATGTCCATAAGGGTTCATAGTATCCCTAAGATGTCATTGTCCAGCCCCATCTACACAGTGAAGGTAGTTTTGGTGTGGTCACTAGCATCTGACCCCACACATGACCTCCTTGGTACACTGCTCTCCTAACATGCTCCTTTAGGGCTGTCTTCGTTGGAGGGATTGACTGCACATTGTGCCGGTTCACAAAAAGCTTCATCCTTGCCTTGTCTATTTCAGAGCATGTGCTGGTTCGGTCATAGAGCAGGATAATAAACCTCTGAATCGTGGCCATTACTGCCTGTGGTATGTCATCCAGGGCAGAAGATTGTTTCAACAGGGCATGTGTAAGCTCTGGAAAGACAGTCCATACAGCCCACACAGTCTTTTCCGTAGTGTTTTATTGTCAGAGAATGACTTGCTTTTTAGTAATATTTTAAATCTACCACAGTAATTTGGCATCCTGTTTATTATGGGTATTGAACAATCATCTTGAGATTAGTGATTAATAGGTATGAACAAAAATGGAAAAAAATTGCAAGCCTGAAA